>OMKY01236825.1:0-13970 GCA_900302395.1 Bregmaceros cantori | reverse complement strand
GTGTGTCTGTGTGTGTTAGTGTCTGTGGGTGTGTGTGTGGGTGTGTTAGTGTCTGTGTGTGTGTGTGTGTGTCTGTGTGTGTCTGTGTGTGTGTGTGTCTGTGTGTGTGTGTGTGTGTGTGTGTGTGTGTGTGTGTCTCTGTGTGTGTGTGTCTGTATGTTTGTGTCTGTGTGTGTGTGTGTGTGTGTGTGTATGTATGTGTGTGTTGCAGGTGACAGAGTGGGTGGTGGACCACACTGTCTCTGGTGGAACCGACAAGGAGGGCTGGCAGTACGCAGCAGACTTCCCCGTGTAAGACTTTTAGTGTGGATCACTTTGCACGATTTTTCAAATCAAATCAAACTTTATTTATATAGCACTTTTCATGCAGAGCAATTCAAAGTGCTTCACCGCTACAAAACAAAACAACAAGAATAAAAGGAACACTTGACACCCAACCTTCCCAACCCATTTAAGCAACTATACCCACATAAATATACAAGGGCACACACAGGCAATGGATTTTTCATTAAAATTATAGACATGGCTTGGCAGCGAGGATATGCAGCAAGGAGGAAATGCTGGAGTACGAAAGACAAAAATACATTTTAGAGTATAAGAAAATAAATGAATACATAGATAAATAAATGAAAAACAATACAAATATTTTACCAGTATATTAACACTTGTTTGCCCAATGACGCGCTGCTGCGTCATACTAACGCTGTTTTAATCAGTCATTTGATTGATTTTTTTAAAAATATTTTACATTTTACCGCGTTTATTTCTTTCATAAGCAAGTTCACAAGTCTGTTTAAACCAGAAAAAATGGCCCCTCGCCGATCGTCACTACTTGGGGTCACTAGCTGTGACGTCAACATGTCCCATTCACTGGCTGGTTCGAGAGAAATGGCCGAATTTAACGCTCCCTGCAGGTCGGCGAGCAAAATACCGTTGTTATCAGCACAAAACAGGCTATCCGAAAATATATATCTTGGAATGATTGGGTCCTTTGTACGTTCAACACACACGAGGTAATGAAAAAAAGAAACGAATGCGTTTTTTTAGATTTGAAGCCGTTTCTCGGAAATTACTGGATCAAATTCTCCCAAACTTTTACATTTCATACCACACACAACCATATACCGGTACATACTGATTTTTTTATAGAATTTCAGAAGAATGTTTCATTAGGTAAAAAAATAAAAAAAAAAATAATGTGAAAATGCTGAAAAAACAAGATTCTATATATATGTTTTGGGTTTTTTTTGTCTTCCCCATGTAGACTGAACTAGGATGATTTTCATTTGAAAAGTTAAACACTTTAAAATCTACAGTGGATTTCATAAAATTCACATGGGAAAAATGGGGTCTTTTTTCTTTTAGGCATTTTTTTAAATGTCTCATGTTGAATTCTAAAACTTCACTACAAAGGCCAATAATTTTTCTGCGAGGTTTTTGGGTGATAGCTATGCTAGTTTGAAAAAAAAGGAGCCAAAATGTGGATAGATTTTGTTTCATAGGCTTTATCTATGGTTATTTGACACATGGTAAATCACCTAAAAGAGCAGGGCTTGAAAACGGAATTATTTTTGAAACGTTCCGTTCCGAACGGTTCAGGCTGGTCTCTGTTTAACGTTTTCGTTCTCAGAACTGTTCCGCCACCAAAATATCGGTCCTGAACCGGTTCGGAACACAAAAATTTTGTTTGTTCTTAAAGTTCCTTGTATTGTGCAATGTTAGCTTTAGATATAGTTTATACAAAATATATTTGGTGGACTTTCAAACTTCAGTGTAACTGTATTAACGCCATTACATTCGCTTCCTCGTCTGTCCACAAGATGGAGCCCCAGATTCATGGGGCTTGATGACTGACAGTGAAAGTTGGATGGATGCACAACCGGAAATGGTCTCCCAGACATAGGAAATGTTCAAATATACAGAGAACAGAAAAAAACGTTTTTAACCGGTTTTGTGGATTTCATAATGTTCCGTTTCTGTTCTGAAACATTTGAATACATCTTTTTTTTGTTTCCGTTTCCACTCCTTGTAAAATTCCATAAATTTCCATTTTTCGTTCCTTGAACCGGTTCAGAGCCCTATAAAAGAGACCCTGTTCCAGAGCTGGGAATTAGAGGGTTAATAAAATGATAGTAGTTCTGTGACATTTGATCTGAAATGAAGTGAGACAGAAAGTGAAAGCAACTCAACCTCACTGGTCTGCTTTGACTTTCAGCACATTCCACGGACACAAGACCATCAAAGACTTTGTCCGACGCAGGAGATGGACGAGGTACCAACACTAGTGGAGCAACTAACCATTATTTTAATTTGTGCTGCAATTAACCATTATTTTGATACTCCATTAATCTGCCATTATTACTGGCGATTAATCATCTTTTAAAATCGGAACGATTATGAGCATTAATTATGATTATGAAACATTACAAGTTTGCAATGTTAATATTACAAACTGTGTGCAATTTCGCTATCTCCATTTTATAGTACTCTTACAGGCTAAATTATAACATATTGGGCTTTCATGCATACTTACGTGTTGTCTTTATTGTATTGGGGTCTTATTAGGGCCTTGACACTAGAGAAATTGCATTGGGAACAACATATATTCAACAAGTAGAGGAGAGAATATGCCAAACTATGAAACGATGAATCGCTGCCAATTAATCAATTATCAAATTAGTTGATTATTTATTATATTTTATTAATTGATTATAATTGGTTAATCAATTAATAGGTTGCAGCTCTAGTTTTAATAGTTGATTAGTTGCTGATTATCAAAACAATTAGTCCATTAATCGGTTAGATTTTTTCTTTTTTCAGAAAAAAATCCCAAATATTCACAGCAACCATTATAAGAAATCCATCTTGTCAACTTGAAATATTGTCAAATCACGTCCTTCATAAGCAGCAAATGTACCAACAATTGAGTTACTTTCTCTGACACTTTGATGGTTTTCATCATATTCATGTTTTTTCAATCAATTATATCCATTTACGTAATGTAATGTAAGCACATTACATGTCTGAAGTCCTCCGCTCTGCTGCTCAACTCATGGTAACCGAAGCGCCCCCTGTCCACAGGAAGTGTAAGATCACAGTGCGTGCTCCATGGCAGCAGGTCGCGCCGATCCGACTGAGCGACGTCTCGGTGATGCCCTGCCTGGCGGTCTGCAGCCTGGACGCCGTCCCTGTGTGGGCGCTCAGCGAGCGCGGAGACGTGTTGGTTCGACTGGGGGCGTCGCCAGCACAGCCAGCTGTACGTTTCACCACCAGCATTTTGACGGCAATACAAAACATTTTTTTTACCTGCGGCGAGCAGGTTATGTTTTCGGTCGCTTTGGTTGGTTGGTTTGTCCCCAGGATAACTGAAGTTGTGCACGGATCTGGATGAAATTTTTGCGGAATTGTTGGAAATGACCTACAGAAGAATTGATACATTTTTGGTGCAGTTCTGTAGCATATAAGTAACATAATCAGCAAACTACCGATATATTGCTGGCGCTTGCCGCGGTCACGTGACCAGACTTCCGGGTCGCAATGGCCGCTGGGAAATGTAGTTGGCTTGTACTGAGCTTGTTCGCCGGTGGCGTCAATCGCAATCTCGCTACTCTAGGAGCACATACTGCTGGCACTAAAAGTACTATTTTTTTTGTACCACTATGGCGATCTCCGAGTGCTTCTAGTTGCAGAGTAAGACACAGAGAGATCCACGGAGAGGTCAAAAATTGGGAGCAAAAAGATTCACGAAGGTTGTCTTTGTACTCCTGCAGATGAAACCATGCATCTCTAATTCCTAACACCTGTTGAATTTAGATGAAAATGCAACTGTCTCATTTTCCAGGGAACCTCCTGGCTCCACGTCGGCACCGACCAGCCCTTCCGATGTATTTCTATAGGGGGCGCCAGTCAGGTCTGGGCCATCGCTAAAGACGGCTCAGTCTTCTATCGCGGCTCTGTGTCGGCGCACAACCCCGCAGGTACCTCAGACCCGAGTCGACCCACAATAAATGGATTTCACCAGTGATGTCAGGATTTTCACTCCATACTCACATAGAATGGGTTCTATCAGACAGGTCTTGACCATGGTTGGGTTTGATGTAGGAGACATCAAACATATACATAATATATGACCTTAGATGTAGAGTAAGACACCGAGAGGCTTGAATAGATATATGTATCAGTACTGATTTTGTGTTTAAGGTATATTTATTTTTAGTTAAGTAAGCACTCCACGTACTTGGTGCTTGTTTTATCATTGTTGATGGCTTGTTGTGGTTGCTGTTGGAGTGTAATTATTTATTTGTTGAAGATATCAATTATTTATTTTGATTTATTATGAAGATATTGAAGATATTAAATATAGATTTAATCTTTTAATATTTTTGGTCACATTTCTTTATTTATTGGATTAATTAATTTGTAGCAAATTAGCAAATATTGAAATATGGACATTTAGCGCGGCAGCTCAAAGGTAATTGATTGCACCTGTGCTAGGCACTCGTCGTCGTCACCGTCGTCGTTGTGAATAAACACAACTGTTTTGTCCGACCTGGAGGTCTCATTTGTTTTCCGAATGTTAGACGACGCGTTATTAACCCGCCACCCCAGGCGACAGCCCTGTGGGAAATATTGGATTTTTGGAGCTGCCGTAACAATTGATAATGTTAGATATTAACCTTAGCTGGAATGTGCCAGTGAGTATCACGATTTGGATCGTTTCCTAAACATCACAGATCATCTTACATTTTCTCCAATGACCAGACGGGATGAATAGCATTGGGGTTCCCTTTTTTCAGGGTTCTCACAGTACAGGTTGGCAAAGTCAAGTGGATCACATCGGCTAGCTCACAGTCAGTCATCAAGCCCCATGCATCTGGGGCTCCATCTTGTGGACAGACAAAGAAGTGAATGTAATGGCATTTTAATTGTTAATACAGTTGCACTGAAGTCCACCAAATATATTCCATATGAACTATATCTAAACCTAACATTGCACAATATGAAGAACTTTAAGAGCGAACATAGTTTTGCATTCCGAACCGGTTCAGGACCGATACTTTGGTGGCAGAAGAGTTCTGAGAATGAAAACGTTAAACATAGGCCTGCCTGAACCTTTCACAACGGAACGTTTTTCGTTTCAAGCCCTGGTAAGTATCACACTTGTCCATTTGACGACTTGTCTTGCATATTACTGTCAGCACCTCTCTTGTGTAGTCCAAAACATAAACAAGATTTCAGCCATGTCATTTATACCTAGACATGCTACAGACATAGCCACCGTTTTTACAACATGAATGTCTTAGCTTGGACCCTTAATAGAGAAGAGTGTGCCCTCTGCAGGAGAGTGCTGGTACCACATCCCCAGTCCACCCAAACAGACGCTGAGACAGCTCTCTGTGGGAAGAACCTCAGTGTTCGCTGTGGACGACAACAGTAAGACTCTTTCTGAATCCTCGAAGTAGTAGCTTTAGTTGTAGCCCAAATGACATGGAATGATTAATAGTGACACGTCTGTGTGTTTCAGGTGGTTTAGGGTTTAGTACATTGTACACTAACTTGAAATTTACATTTCATTGTTTACTATTCATATTTTATATTTATATGTGCTACATCAGTATGAGGATTATTGTGTTTCATTTGGTCTAGATGGGAATAATACCCAGTACCCAGCAAATCAGAGATTGTCTTTTTTCTATTAAATTGTAATATATTTTTTCACAAAAATGTATTACACACGAACAACCAATAAACATTTCAAGCACGCTTTATGAATATGCTCACATTGTAAAGAATAACCAATATAGAATAAATATAGGAAATGGGCTAGCAAGTACGCAACAAGCATATTCAACTTGTGTGCGTAACACATGTGGCTGTATTCTCTTTAAGTCAAGTAGTTGTGATGAATCCAGCAATCCTTTCTGTGTCTGTCTCCCATTGCAGGCCAGCTATGGTACAGGCAAGGTGTGACTCCCAGCTACCCTCAGGGCTCCTCATGGGAGCTCATTTCCAGCAACATCAGCAAGGTTTCTGTGGGTCCACTGGACCAGGTTAAAAGGACTCTGTACATCCTAGTACATCTTACTACACCCTAGTGCATCCTAGTACATCTTACTACACTTTAGTGCATCCTAGTGCATCTCACTACATCCTAGTGCATCCTAGTAGATCAAGCTTTCTGTGGTTCCACTGGACCAGGTTTTTCGACATTTCGTCTGAGGAGCTGCAGCCTTCTTCATGGAGCTGGCGTTCTGTTGTCATGTTGACGCCATAGCTGTATAATTTCCTTGCGGGCGTGCATCGCATCGATTCTATCAGCGTGTGGGTGGGTGGCCGGAGTCGGCCGGGCTAGCAGGAACATTGGCTGAAACACGGCCACAAGGAAGTGATATAGCTATGGCGTCACCATGACAACAGGATGCCAAATCCATGAAGAAGGTTGCAGCCGCACAGCCAAAACTGTCGAGCTATTTAAAAACCTTTGCATGTCTTGAATAAGAAATAAGTATAATTTTACCTGACCCTGGTTATGATGGCTTCTTCACCTGTTTGTAGCTGTTTGTACCAACATGGGTTTGTCTTTCTGTGTTCTCCACCAGGTATGGGCTGTAGCAGAGGGTGTAGCCGGGTTCCCAGCTGAGAGTCCTGGGGTGTTGTGCCACAGGCTGGGGGTGGGTCCTGTGCAGCCTGTAGGACATGCCTGGGACTACGGCCTTGGGGTGAGCTTGGACATGACTCCTGTTTAGAGCTGCAACCAATTTATCGATTAATCGATGATAATCGATTGCTGAAACAATCGGCAATTAATTGTTGTATATTGCATTGGCGCCGCTTGCGCCACTTCCAGAGGCTAGCAGTAGGGGGCGATACTGCCCCGTTAAGGCACTGGGCGCCACCTCTGGAGGGAAGCTACGAAGAAGTGGTAATGCTAATGATTAGCACCTGTAGCTTCCTCTTTTTATTACAGCAGGCTCTATTGGCATGATCTGCTGGCATTTTTCTGAGGCTAAGTACCATCTTACAGCTAACTATGCTGCCTCTTAACCAAGCGGTTGTGATTTCTCTGCGGCAAACAGGTTTTAATGTTTTGTACGATACCTGTTTGTGCGCGCAATTTTGGCGTGTTGTATCAGCAGAGCTACCGCGATTTGCAACTCACCTAACTGCAGTCTCGATTCTAACCACCAGGTTTAGAGTTGGGACGGCTGTACAATGATTAACCACCTCCGCGAGTTGGCGCTCGCCTGAGTCGCTATATACCTCATATCAAGCTTAAGTCCATCTTGATGAGATCAGCTGGCCGGTCCGATTGAACCGAGTTGTTATTGCGGTCTAGATTGTGTTGACCTAAATTATTATTATTAACGCGAGCTTCCATTCATGCTCGCATATTTCTGCCAGTAGTGCTGGCGTTTGTGAGAGTCCAAAGTTACACTCTCCTTGGGCTTTTTGAACTTGGCTAAAGACTGGGCGCGTGCTCTGTGGTAGTTCTAATAACTAACAGGAATCAGTCGCTATTCGCAGTGTCATGGCCCTGCCCATTCTCTTGTATAATGGATACTGAACACTGTTATGCCCCACAGCAACACAAATAATACACTAAAGATAATAAGTAAGGCTGGGTGGAAACCCAATATGTTATGAATTTAAATAAATAATAAATACTCAAAAGTGGAAATGTTAGCAATGGAGTGGAGTGATGTCAGATTCAATGCTGAACCTTGAGTCAGTAGTCAGTACCACTGATTGAGATGTCATGACAGGTCTGCCGAGACGACAAAAGGCCACACAAAACCATTGCATCCCCGACACTCTGCGTTTTGGAGATGTAATTAAGTCCATCTAACCAAAATATTTTTGGAGTTACTACGTGTGGGTGTCTCTTTTCACAGGGTGGCTGGGAGTACATTAGTGTGAGGGGCAATGCCACAGAAGCTGGACGCCCTGCACTTTCCTCTTCTGGCATCGGAACGCCACCACTGAGTCGCACATCTGGCCGACCGCAAACACCCCAAAGCCCTGTTGTTGGACGGCTCCAAGCTTCATCAGGAACTCCAGTACAAACACCAGGAAGTCCAACCCCCCGACAAGTACAAACACCAGGAAGTCCCACCCCCCGACAAGTACAAACACCAGGAAGTCCCAGCCCCCGACAAGTACAGACACCAGGAAGTCCCAGCCCCCGACAAGTACAGACACCAGGACCAAGTCCCTCCCCAGGACAACTACAGGCTGCAGAGATTCCCATCCTACTCGGACCAGACCAGACGTCCACGGCAAGTTCAGAGAACGGACAAGCCATCGCTCTCACTTGAGCAATTCTTCCACTCTCCTCTGAGGTTACTGTTACTATGTGCTGCTTGCTCGTCGTAGCCACTAGATGGCACGTATGGACATATGGAGGGAGACCGCTGCATGTGCGTCGTTCACGTAAGGGAGTTAATAGTGTTGAGTCAAATGTGTTGGACCAGCTGGGAACTTTAACCACAACAACATGCACATTTCTCTACAGATTTATTTTTTAAAATATGAATTTATTCATAATTCTAAAGTGAGACCAAAAGGTGTGGTAGAAAAAGTAAAAAGACAATGAAGTCCAGGTATTAATGGTTTCCTTTGAGTTCATCACTGTCACCAAGCTCATATCGAACATTTGCGCTGAGCTGCAGTCGGGTCCACGTGACACGAAACCAACACAATAGCTTTGATTTGATTCAATAAATCGTCTGTATTTGATGCAACCCTGACTAAGCCACACATGGTTTGCAGCTGGTTGCTAAACCTTAAATGTAACTCATCGGCAGCACCATATTCATTCTCAGGTATCTGTTTTAAGTACCTGTTAAAGGTACCTACTGGAGGCACCTATTGGATGTACCAGTTGCTGTTGCCTTTTGGAGGTGCCTGTTGGAAGTACCTGATGGATTTACTTGTTGGAGGTACTTGTTGGAGGTACCTGTTGGAGCTACCTGTTGGAGTTACTTGCTGGAGGTACTTAGTGGAGGTACCTGTTGGAGCTACCTGATGGATTTACTTGTTGGAGGTACCTGTTGGAGATACCCGTTGGTGGTACGTTGTAACTTGTTGGAGGTACATGTTGGAGATACCTGTTGGAGGTACGGTATTTATTGAAGGTATCTGTTGGAGGTACTTGTTGGAGGTACCTCTTGGAGGCACCTTTTGGAGTAAATATGCACAAGGTTGCCTCCTTTCATCCTTTCAGAATAAAGAATGATTATATTTAGGGTAGAGATACTGGCATTTCACAATGTTCTATGCCACTCAATGTAGATATTTGCCCAATTGGTAGAACATCATCAGCCATACCAGTTGCAGTACCAAAGTTTGAAGTTTTTCTTTCAAGATTTGTACTCTTCCAAGTCTTCATCCACTGGGTGGATTGAAGACTTGAGCTTTGTTCACACCTAGCTTTTTGGGGTGCTTATTGTGGCCAGTACTTGTGGTGTGTACTTTTGGGAGGAAACTTGTAGATATACAGGTTGCGGGTACTTGTTGGGGATGCTTCTGGTGGAGGGTGCATTTTGGAACACTTTTTAGAGGTATTTCAGGTACCTTTTGTAGATAATTGTTGGGGGTTCTAGTTGGAGGTAAATAGGGGCTTACTTACTGAAGGTACTTCTGGTGGTAGCTCTTGAGGGTACATCTTGAGGGGGCTTGTTGAGGAATGCTGGTTGGAAAGTTCCTGTTGGAGACACTTGTTGTAGGTATTTGGGGTACCTGTTGAACATACTTGTTGAGGGTATTTGTTGGAGGTACTGGTTGGAGGTACCTTTTCGAGGTACTTGTAAGTGGAACACATTGGATGCAGTTGTTAGAGGAACTGGTTTGGCGTCGTTTTTGCACATTGAAAATACTGAATGTTTTCACTCAACGGTGCAGAATTTTAAATTCTGTGTTTCCATGACTTTATGGGCATGACTGTTAACACATAGACCAGGAGCCATTGCACATATGCAATAATTTGATGAACTTCATTGTCTTCTTATGTAATAACTTTTAATATGTTCTTTTACTATGATAGACAACTTTATCATGCCATTACATGTTGAGCCCTATCTCTTACATGTGTACATGTGCGAGAATGCAATGCATTTTATGCCATGCTAACCTTAATAGCCCAACATTGGTATCTCATGTTTCGGGGTGTGGATGACTCTCATGCAAATATATAAAATGTAAAGATGTAAAGAAAGGTTCACAAAATAAATTATCATGGAGGAAACACAATTTTTAAATCAATCACACGTTGCACTTTATTTGCATAACTGGAAGCAAAAAATATTAAGACTAACAGTCTTACATAGAGCCAGAGCTAATACTGACATGTCCATATTTCTTTCTAGTTTATTTATCTTTGTCATTCAGCAGTTATTTGGATGACGTGTCCACCAGTGATGTCAGTAACTATATTAAATTAACTAAGTTACCTAGATTTTAGCGTCTTTTCCAGTAATCAGATTGAAGTTATTTACCCAAGTAACTTTAATTAGCTGCTAGTCACTTTACTTGAAGAGTGGTCCTTCTGACTCATTATAATAATTATATAATTATATAAATATATAATTATGTTATGTTTTTAACAAGAAAACAACTGATGGCTTCCAAAGACTTTATATCACCTTTTGTACATTTATTGCATTTTGCATTCATGTAAAATTAAGTTCCAAAGTTGTAATCTTCTTTCTACAAAACGTTAACTTTAGAAATAGGGGCTGTTGCGAGGCTGAATTAACAATCCTTTAGCAACACCCGCTTCCATCTTCAGGCCTACTCATAGCGTTGTCAGCTCGTTATACAAAGTAAGAGACTGCAAATGGCAACTTCCATGCACTCCCAATTTCACGCAATGTTAACAGAATTGACAGAAGGATGGGACAAGGATGACTCATTTTTTAACTTGTCTACGCCTACTGCATTTTTCAAAAAGAAAGTTGGTAACTTGCGGTGTGCTGTCCACACCCAGTTCTATGTGTGGCCCATAAACTCACAATTAATTTATTTGTGCAACCCGTTCCATTTACTCATCTTTGTCGGACTTACGAGTGAATGCAGCCATCCCATTGGTCCAGAAGAACTTGTGACCACATTTGGAGTCACTTCGTTTTGAAGTCGTCTTCGTCGTACCTCATCAATATTTATGCTAAGTGGTGAACAAGGCGGGTTGTTTAATGGTAATTGGTTACAGAGCGATCTGTAGTAAGTGGATTTTGAAACGGTGTGCGTTTTGTGTGACAAATTCAAGCACTTCGGTCCACTACGATGACTAAAGGGCGATTCATACCCTACGTGTGGCCCATTACGTACGGAATCTGTCCGTACGCTCTGCACGTTGCCGCATTCATACCTCCAAACGTCTTTTACGTTACCATGTGCAACAACAGCTGTTTATACTTGAGCGCCTCCACATTTTCCGGTAGTATTGCTCTGTTTCATGCACTCGCACGTAATCATAAGGTGCCCTGATCCGTGTCAATTTGTGTACGTAATCGACGGAGAGAACGTCTAAAAGCGCTCCATCCGTATCCGCAATTTACGTGAGGTATGAACAGATTCAGACGCAGACGCAGTATGATTCAGACGCAGGTGTGTGTCAAAAGGGTGGGACGAAAAAGCAGTGTTCTATTTTTGCTGCCTATAGGTGGGAGATTTTGAATGGACTTGAAGTTCTGTAGAAAGATTTTATACTGAATTCATAACAGAAGTCATGAAGTTCTTGTCAAAATATTAAACTTGCAAACTGAATGCACCATTTACATAGACCGTTATATCATAACAGTTATTATACATTGAAAGGCAGCTTAAAAGGCATCCTTTACACAGTTCCCACCTATGATTAAGCTTCAGTCTTCCACATGATGGTGCGTGCCACTGGCAGTATTGCATGACTTCAAAGAAAATTAAAGAAAGGGAGTTTTGATTTGAGTTATCTCCGAAAAACAGTTGTATTGTCTTTGCAGTGTTGATTGCTTTTATTACGTTTGATTGTTGTGTCTAGTTTGCTTGTTTAAAAAATGTATTGTAGGGCTGCAACGATTAGTCGATTAATCGACGACTAATGTAATAATCGATAATCGCCAAGGAGTTGAATCAGTTATTTTCAGCATTTTTCAGTGCTATCAAAATATTAGCGTAAAAAATAATTATAATGAGTTTGTGTCAAATTGTCACTAAATTGTAGTACATTTGTTGTATATCATGAGCCAAAACTGACTAGATTTCAAGTTGACAAGATTTATTTCTGTGTCACCATCAATATTTTTAGGATTTTTGAAAGGAAAATTATCTAACCGATTAGTCGACTAATCGTTTTGATAATCGGCAACTAATCGACTATTGAAATAATCGTTAGTTGCAGCCCTAATGTATTGACCTGTACAAAACGTTTATATTGCTCTATGTGTTGCGAATGTGAAAAGTCTGACCTGGTGGTTTTACATCAATGCCGCTCTACATGAAAACAAATAAAATTGAGGAGTTTACCGATGATATGAATTATTCTATCCTTTTACCGATTCTATATTTTTACCAATGATATGAACTAATGTTGTCATCCTTTGCGCTGTAAAGATGACATTTTTATTATTTGAGGGTTTAGTGAAGGGCTAATCAACTACTTTGCGCAAAGGGCCACATTGCCAGAAACCCAAAGGTCCAGGGGCCGGGCAGATGCCGGACTGCACCCCCTCCCCTTCCCTTCAGTAACCTCTGGCCTATTTGTACAACTTATGAAATGTGACGGGAAACCACATTTTCATAACTTCTATTTAAAGTAGCATACTTCCCATTAAAAGGGCTTCAATTCTATGCAACAATGGTGGTTTCTAGTTTGTAACAAGCAACATCTGAAACAACAACACACAAATAGTGGTAAACAGCAGCAGCTCACTTAAACTACAACATTATAGTGCATCTGTTGAGGTAAAGAACAGAATCTCAGTTAGCCTCAAAACTCAACAACAAATGTGCAGTGCTTCTGGTGAGGTAAAGAACAGTATCTCAGATGTTTGACAAAAAGATTAAAATCACTTTCTCAGAATTCATCCGTGGTCCCAGAAAAACTTGATTGGTAAGCCGCCAGTTGAATAGCCCTGTCCTATGGTCCTAAAGATTCTTTATTGAGTCACCTGTACAGTGAAATTCTTCCTCCACGGCAGATTCTGAGCCAGCGCCTTGGCCTGGAGCACTGACTGGAGTCAAACCAGAACATGTTTTAAACCTGGATTTTAGGACCCTGTTGCTCCTGGATTATGAGCAGTGGCATAGCCAGAAATGTACTAGCCTGGCAAGCCAGACCCAATGCATCGTCCACGAATTGCACATCGCTAGACGCTGAATATGAGTATGTGGGGTGAATCACACGCCAGCGCTAATTCGAGTGTCTTCGGCTTTGTCCGGACCATCTACCCACACCCGAATGGCTTGACACTTCCGGGAAAGCGTGTAGCATTTAAGCTAGTTCTGCTTGTAGCATCCAGGTACCCCTCGGGTGCGGAAGAGATCCCCACGAAGAGTCGCGGAGATTGCCGACCTCGACAGCAGCCGACAGCAACCTACAGTGGTCAGCGCGCGTGTGACTATTTCCTCTGTGGAGATTCGACTCAATCGACACATGTTCCTTTTTATGTTGCTGTGATTCAATTTTAATCTTTAAAACTGGCAGTGGACATACTCATGGCAACTGTAAATGACTGTTTGTTTGGAAACAATTTACATTTTATTAGAAATGCACGTTTCTCTAAAACGAATGCACAAAAACGAACATAATTCTGAAATATTCTTTACTGCATACTAGATTGCACATTCTATCTTATGTAACATCTAAATTGATGTGTTTTAGTTGTATTTGTTATCCAATTCAATCGGCGTCTTGTAAAGATTACTTTAATTGATGTTTCGTGATACAACAACGTTTGTTATGAATCGATTTCGGATGACTCAGAAATAGAACC
>OMKY01236822.1:0-10259 GCA_900302395.1 Bregmaceros cantori | reverse complement strand
TAAAGTAGACGCAGCATGTGTGACGTCATCCATAGACTGTATATAAAGTAGACGCAGCATGTGTGACGTCATCCATAGACTGTATATAAAGTAGACGCAGCATGTGTGACGTCATCCATAGACTGTACATAAAGTAGACGCAGCGTGTGTGAGGTCATCCTTTTGCTGTGAATGGCGGGACTTTTGAAGTTGCAAGCCTGGGGAAATGGGCTCTGCCATGTTGAGAAGCGGCGTGAAGGCGTGACAACCAAACTCCGCCCACTTCTTGTGTAGCCCGTACAAACTCGCCCCACATCCGCGCTGATTTGTCCGTACCGACGGTGAGCACAATTTTCCCAGACTCAAAGCTAGCAATGTGCGATACGACTCTAGCTCGGCAGGCTACCATTATGCACAGTGCCGTGAGGCTAAATTATTTTGGACGCACCAACTTGGTAATAAGGAAACAGAGCATTGGGGGAATTACAACTACAACTTACTAGTAGATACTAGTTTTTAAAACATTTAAAGCAACTTACCTTGCGTGAAATGTAGCGAACACACCCTCGCCCCTTGGGGAATACATTCGAAGGTCAGCTCTTTTCGTCCAACAGCACTGAGCCAAGCGAGACGGCGTCTTTTCCTCACGCCGGCTTGTGGTAACTTGGGGTTCCATTTGGGGAAACGAAAAAAGCCCAACTCTGAATTCCTGAGCGATGAAGATCCACAGCCTGTGACGCAGCATCGATTCCCCGGCATGTCGGCTTTGGCACGAGAATGTAAGCAATGCCGTGTGTCGAGCTCCGCCAAGTGCAGGAGGGGCATAAGCCGTGGTGCTACTCCTTCGGCGGTAAAGTTGGAAGCCCCGACGCCACAATCTCGTCCCTAATTTAAAAAAAATAATAATAATAAATTCACTTGTTTCCATTCCTGTGTGGACATAGCCTAAGCCATACATTCTACTAGCCTGGCGAGCCAGAACTAACGCATCGTCCACGCATCACACATCGCTAAACGCTTGCATTGGGCCTCGTAAAACCAGGGTCGGGAAACGTAAAGAAAAACGTGTCAATAAAATCGCGCTATCCACTCACAGCGCAGAAGGTGGGACAAGTGGTGTGGAGGCGTGACAACCAAACTCCGCCCATGTCGCGTGTAGCCCGTACAGGGTTGGATAGTAACAGATTACAGCAATCTGATTACAAAATCAAAAATTTTAACTGTAGTCCCTTACAAATATATTTTAAACTAGAAGCACTCAGAGATTGCAAAGCTGCGCCTAACCCCTAAACCGAACCCCTAAAGCAATTTGCAGGTTGAAAAAAAAAGACGCAAAGAAGTGCTCGCGTCGTGATTCGAACTCGGGACATTTGCGTTAAAAATCGAGTACGTTACCGCTGCGCTATTTCAAGCTGATGCAAAGATGGGCAGCAGACAACCTTAAGTTGCTGTTGGGGGCACGTCCGCCATGTTTTAATTCCAAATCATCCCGAAGACAATCGGAAACGTTCATAAATGGCACCGCCGGTCAAAAATGGCATTGGCCGTTTGAGAAACTAAATGCACTTCGGGCACAGCTGCGAGAGACGCGGCCGCACGTGACGTCACTACGGAGAATGGGGATCGTTCACCCGTTAATTATAATGAAGTATGACTATTATGTTACCTATAGGCTACAGAAATGCACCAAAATGTAATTACTTCTTTCTTTCACCATTTGTAACTTGTAAAAGTGCATGAACCAGGACTCCCTTTCATAAGGGGTGACATGAACATGTAATGTAACGGTTGGAATTGTTGGCTTGATGTATGGTGTTGGGGTTCCATTTAAAAGTCATCTGAAAGCAATGGAATGTAAACGTTTCACACCTTTTTTTTGGTGTAGTTGGATTTTCCCTTACTGATTACAATTGTTAAAGAGTAACTTCTAGCTGCAATGGATTACTTTTAAAAATTAAAATGACAGCTACTACCATTATCCCCCACATGTCAGTGTACAAGATAACGTTTTGCTAATATAAACATTGCCTTCTGTTGCCTAATTGTTGCTGTTATTCTCTATGCTCGAAGCACAATTTGTTTGCAAAAACTGCCAGTTTATATCTCCAGGCTTCTGTCTTTTCATACTTTTAACAATTTCAACACCAGACGAGGAACAAATATGTTTATTATGTTAAATGCTCCTTTCCTACAGTCTGAATTTAGAAAAATGCATTTTCCTACTATGCCCCATTTTATGGAATAGCCTGCACTGCAGCAAAATCCTAACCTGGAAGCAAAATCTTAACCTGGGAGTCTTCCCCAGTCCCTACTAAGGATTAAGGACATGATTCACAAAGTGCTTAATTAAGCGAACATGTTACTGCTTCACAACAACTCTGTCTTCTGCTACCAAACGACCTTTAGTCTGTTTTGATACACTATTTTACTTTATTTTATTTTTTTATGATGTGTCAGGATCCCGATCTTGTAATCTCAATGGAACAATTGATAAATAAAGGATGGAAATAAATAAACCTACCCGAAAGGAAAATGTCCCGATCGCAGGTCAGAAAATAAACAGCAGTTAGTAAGTTTAGTGAAAGGTTCCCACATTGTTAGTTATACTTCCTAGTTAGACACGCTTCCTAAACATCGTAGTACGTATTTCCGGTATCGCTGCGTTTCTACTTCTTCGATCATCTTGTTGGGCAATCGGCAAAGCATTACCGTCAGAGTACCGCCACCACATGGATGAGTCACGAATTACAACAGATCAATACTGCAAATTGCAAACTGGTCATTAAAAGTAGATGGATATTTATAATATATTTGAGTATCTATTTAGAATTATCTTTAAAGTTTGAATTATCTTTGAAAGTTTGAAATATTATTAATTCTGTTAAAAGTAACACACTTGTGCTGCCCAGTAGCTTAGTTGGTTAGGCAGAGCGCTGGAAAGCACACATATGCCTCAATGGCGCGGTGAGTCCGTGGTTCGAATCTCGCCACCGACGTATTTCCCGCATGTCTGCCCCCATCTTCACCTGTTTCCGCTAACCCTAATAAATAAAGCTTGGAATGGGCTGAAAAAAAACATAAAAAAAAAAAGTAACAAACTAATGCAGACAAAAAAACAACATCTTGAAAGTGTTATGATCCTGATGATCAATATTAAAGAGTGTGTGGAGGTGTGCGTTTGTGCGCCTTGGTCCAACCACACCCCAGACGATCATGGCGTTGGCGGACATTATGGTGGTATCATGGCGAGAAGAGGCAGAGAGCATATATTCGCTTAACATTGTCCGTTTAAAAGTGTTCTATTATTGATTTATCGATGGTAATATGCTATCACCAGCAGAACTGATGGCAGCCTAACTATGTCATTTTATTTGCCGCTATATAAATGGATGTGAGGTAGTAAGTAAAACATTTGGCTGTGAAATAGGCACAGCACAGTGCAAGTAACGTGTCAAAAACCTGTCTATGGATTTTTACATTTTTAAGCCTTTCGACCTTCAGTCATTCCCATTGCAGCACAAGGGTCAGCAACATGGGTCAGTGTTCTCCAGAGGCGCCGATGGTTTTGTGTTTAGGGTCAAAAGGTCAATACAGCGGTTACACAACTGGCCGTTTCAACACGTCCAGGAATTTCCAGAGATTCGGCTCCTCTCAAAACAACGATGGCGCAACAGTGGGGTTTTCCGCAGGGAGGAGCCAGAGCTGCGTAGCTATGGATATAACGGGAGCTGAAAAGTGTGTTAATCAGTGTGAACAGCAGTAGAAGCTCAGAACTAAGAAGTCAACATGAACAGCCAGGTGTTATTAGTGCTGAGCTGCGCTGTGTTCGCCTTCATGGCTGAAGCCCAACAGCTGCCTGCGGACCCCATGGACAACTTTAGATTTCCTCTGAACAACTACCGCCCCCTGCTGGACCAAGTCGATATTACAACGGTGAGTATATGCTGCACTATCATTCATCATCAGCATCATCAATCCCATAATCTGTTTTAGGGTGACCAGATGTCCCCCGAGATCTAAGCTTTTGGCTGTGTGTGTCCTGAAATTTAAACTTGTACCAAATAATAACTCTTTAACCCCAGGTACACATCTCAAACATATTGCTAGTTGCTACTGCCGCCAATAGCGGCATAGCAAACCAAGAGCCCCACCATGCGAATAAGAAACAGAAACGATTATGCAGGTTCAGGAAGGAATGGGAGAAGAAAATAGGCATGGGTTACAACTTCGCTGCCTAATGCGTCCCGTCCTGAATTTCAGTCAACCTCATCTGGTCACCCTAGTCTGGCTGACCGATGGGGCGCCACTAAAGACATGTGTGAGCAGCTCCACACATTATAACATGTGTCTGTATATATGATTCAGAATGAGCCTACAGCAGCAGAGACCAGCCTTGTGTTCCCAGTACAAGAGACAGACTGCAGCCAAGGAGACGCGCAGGGAGAGGAGTGTCCTCTGAAGGAAGGAGGGGTGAGTTCTAGTTCACTTCCTACAAACCATCCCTATTTAGTGCACTGAAAGTATCCCACAATGCATCGCAAAAAGTAGTGAGCATCGGGTGTACCTTAGACGATGCAATATATTTCGGCAGACATAACATAATGCATTGTCATCTCACCATTGACGAATTCTTGTAGTGCATGGTCACGACTGGATTGCTCTGCTAGCAGAATAGACAGTAGAACTGTATCATCAGAGAATTTAACAAGCCAGCTATTTTCAAAGATTGATTTACAGCAGTCCATGTACAAAATTAAAAGTAGGGGTAGGAGCACACACCCCTGGTGTGTACCCCAAAATTAACTGCAACTAATGACAGATGTACATTTCATACACGTACTTGTGAACACGGCGAAATGAATATCCTGTGTCCCTCTGCTTGTGTAGAAACGGATGGAGTGCACCCTGAACCATAGCGTCACAGACAATGAGATGAAAGGCTTCCGACTCTCCTGTGTGGCTGTGACGGAGGAATCCGCGCCGGTAAAATAACTTTTGACATCCAAGGTTGTAATGACATCATAATACCACAACAGTCTTATATCTGAACAATACAACTTGTCATTACATTTAGTTACTTCAGTTTAGTTTGTTTATTGAATTTATCTCATAATTAATTATTTTAATTATTTAGAGATGCAACCGGTTAATAGATTATTGAAATAATTGTCAACTAATCTGATAAACGACTTATGCAACTTGTTTCCTAGTTTGGCCGATCCTTCACTCAAACATGTTGAATATATGTTGTTCCCAACGCTAGTTTCCATTCACACTGTTGGGCCCCACAGCAAGACAAACAATACACTAAAAATAACAAGAAACTTTGGGTGCAAACCCAATATGCTATAAGTTAGCACCGGAGAGTAGGAAGATAGCGAAAAACAGCAAAAGTTTGCAATATTGAAATAGCAAACAAACTAAAATAATTAATGTTTCAGGTTAATAATCGTTCCGATTTTATATGACAATGAACCGATTAATCAAATTAATCGTCCGTAACAATGGTTGATTAATCGATCAACATAATAGTTGCAGCCCTAATATTTGTGGGATTTAAAATCTAAAACCTACTTCCAATAAAGTCAATATTGAGTTAAAGTTGTTGGCACTCAAAAGATCCTGAAGTACGCAAAATGAAAGCAACGTTACGTTACAGAATACATTGATACGAAACACTCACTGGTTCTTTGTTAGTCTTGACATTGAATGTTCAACTGGTTCCGGTTCTTCTCAGGTGCGAGTGAGGAGAGACCGGGAGAACCATGGTTCTGTACGACCCCGACCCAAGGGCCGGAAAGGCTGAAGCACGATCTACTCTCTACCTCATTTGCAATGCACATCCATAACACCCGGACCAGAGAGCCATGACCAATACCACCACCATCACCTCACGCAGTGATGTCGTTGAACTCTCCGAGCAAAGAGCACATTACGTTGTGGACCAACTATCGGCCGTTTGATTTCTATGTCCTCGTAGTGCTGGAGTCCGATGTACCAGCTACACTTACTAAAAATATTATTGCTACTGTGTCACTTTCTGTCTTTATTGTTAGTATTGTGTTACTATGTTCATCATGTATTAAATGGAGAAATTTCACTCAGTCTCAAGTCTCTGATACAGTCAAATGCTCATCGTACCACCAACATACCATTAAAAATGGCGGAAGTGACCACATTGGTGAGTAACTTCCAAGTGACTGCATTTCATCAATATTTATGTAAAACGGTGAGCGAAGCAGGGTGGGTGATGTGTAATTTGTCACAGAGCGAGCTCTAGTAAGCAAATTTTGAAACAGTGTGATAGATTCAGCCACTTGGGTCCACTACGATGACTTTACACAGGCAACTAAACAGACACTGGAAGAACGTTTCAGCAAGCGGGACAAAATGCTAGCCCCCTGTGTTTAGCGTGTAAACTTGTCTATAGGGGGCAGGGGGAAGTAGGATGAGCAAGCAGATGTTAGGAGGGAGGGAGTAGGGATAGTGGCTGATTGTGTTGCCACAGTTACTTGTAAAAATTAAGACTACTGATTACTGCCGACACCCTATTGACTTTTAAAAGAAAATAGGGTGGAGCGCCCTAATGTGGGTCATTTTTTTGCAACTTCCTAATGTGAGTCAATTTCCTAATGTGGGGCAGTAATATGTAGTGTTGAACAATTGAACTTAATGTTACACAGTATGATAGTTCGCTTTTACCATAGTTTCACTGACATTCAATAGTTTAGGGAGGAGGGGGCAGTGGAGCTTAGGTGTCCCACATTAGGACAATCCACCTTAAGTAAGATTACTGGCTACTTTATGTTAAGACCACCTAAGACTTTTTACTTTTAGCTGGTTCTCATAAGCAGCTGATCGCCAACACTAAAAAGAAACTCGTTCTGCCGTCACTTTATTGGAAGTGGGTTTTAAATTGACCAAAATCACCTTAATTTAATAAAACTCATAACTTATCACTTACTTAGCGAATAATGTAGAGAAAATACAACCTTTAAAGAAACGCAGGGAAGAAGCCATTCTGCTGCAGCGAATGTGGAACCAGCCGCACCGTAAAAAGTAACCTTAACACACACACACACACACACACACACATACGAATTTAAAAAAAAAAAGACCTGAGGACAATATGGTCACTGGGAGCCACCTGTGGTGGTTGGGGCAACAGGACTGAACCAGAAGAACCCGAACAGCTACCTTGAGGCAACCCTGGGTCACCCAAGCTTCCACAAAGTACAGAAAGCTGCGATTAAAGGAATGGTAACCATATTGACGAGACCCCTCAGATGCAGTGCCAGCAAAGCATAAAGTGTAGCCATAGACCCCAGGAAGTGGTCCACTACACACTATTTGACCCCTAGGGGGAAAAAAGGGAGAAGCCATTCTGGTGCAGGGAGTGTGGAAGTAACTTCTCCCAAATAAGCCAGTTTAACTGACATATGGGGATCCACACAAGTCAGAGCCCTTCTGCTGCAGTGAGCTTGGAATCGGCTTTTGTAGAAAAAAGTAAACCTCAACAAATGAAACACGAGGATTGACACAGGAAAGGCCATTCTGCTGCAGTGAATGAGGAACAAGCCTCAGACAGGAAGTTAGCCTTGACAATCACATGATGATGCGCACATTTACTGCTAATGCTTAGCAGTAAATGTGGAGGCAGCTGCAGACATAGAAATGGATGTGCGGTCGGCTCCAAGCTCCACTAACGCTAGTAGCTGGTTAAGTGACAGTGCACAATATTACAATAGGAACACAGTTTAAAGTAATGAGGAATGGGATTACTCTTTGCACTCCATGGCAATGCGATGGACAACTTGAATGCCCTAAAGCAGGGGTGGCCAACCTGCGGCCCGCAAGCCGCACGTGGCCCTTTGCCTCATGTCCTGTGGTTCTTTGTCATTTGGTTGATTAATCGATTTTGAAACCAGAACACCAATTTCATCGTTCACTTGTTCCCCATCAGTCACATACGCCCGCTGTCGCATCAGCACATAGTATATATCTGTTGGTCACACACACGCCCCTACTCCCTCCCCCAACACTGTATAGCGCAAATCAGAGCTGTATAACACACACGCATATTCGCTGAGCCTGTGTGTTCGTGTGTAGATCAGTATCATGTACTGTGAACTATAGGTATACGTACGGTTGTGGTATATCTTAATACTTCACATCCATTATATAGGGTGAACAATGGGCACAGTTATACTGCCATCTTCTGGCGAATGACAGCACATAACCATGGATAAATCAATAATAGAACAGTTTTAAACAGACAAGGTTATACAAATATCACTCTCCGCCTGTTTGTCTGACCACGATAATACCATCATAATGTCTGCCAAGCTGTGACATCACCTTGGAACAGCCCTATTAGACCCTAAGGAGGTGTCACGGTACGTCCTGCAATGTTACCATTGATGTGGAAAAACACGTGCATATGCGCATGCTGGAATGTTTTAGAATAAAGTAAAATTATTTTCCAAAGCTTATAACCACCCATGTACACTCTGCCCCCTGGTGGCTGTTCTGGGAACAGCGGATGAGGGCTCTACATATCCTGCCCGAATTAGTCATGCACTGTCTCTGGGCCCAATGCTTGCCAAGCGAATAATTTTGCGACACTGGAAGTCGGACACCGCTCCCGCCGTTGAGATGTGGGTTAGGGTCAGAGAACTGGGTGAGACACTTGGCCAGGAGAATCTGAGGTACGGTAGAACGAACAGGCTGCAGGTGTTGGACAAGTCATGGACACCGGTGCTGGACTATCTGAATGGACTGAGGACAACGTGATTGTTGCTGCTGTATTGTTTTTGTTTTTGTTTTGTTTTGTGTTTTTTTTTGTCTTTTGCTTCGCTGTCATAACATTTGGAAAACTATGCAATAAAAATGTTTGAAAAAAAAAGAATGAAGTAAAATTCACGAGTCACAGAACATTACTGAGGTATATAGCGTGGACCCACACTCACACTCAACATGTCCTCAAAAATACTGTTTATTTGAACATTGTAGAAAATCAACACAATAGGTACAAATTGAACATGAAATTACTACGATAACATTCATCTGTACATGAGGTTCATTTACATTTAAAAATGTATTGGAAAAGCTTTAATACAAATATACAAAAGTGTGGATGGTGTAGATATTAAACTATCGCTGTGGTTAAAGAGACATCACATTGTTGGGTTCCAAACACTGAACATTCCAGAAACAGCAGTCCTAACATCATCAGATGTTGGTACGAAGAGAGTCATCCAAACTTCAACCCAACACGTTGGACAGCACCACCTTCCCCACGGTCTTAGCTGTCTCCAGCCGTCCTTTCGGGGTTTCAAAGTGCTTGCGTGAAAAACGGCGCATTTCCCTGCGCAGCTTGCGTCCGATTCCTCTCTTCATCCGCCTCTGTTGGCAAGAGACAAAGAGACAGAGGGAGGTTGACAAAAAACACAGATCACAAATGTACTTTAATATGTAAATGACTACAGTAGCTACTAGAGACTAAGAGAACTAGAGTGCTATCCATTCCAATGTTTTGGATAATTTATCCAAAAAAACTGTTTGATCATTAAAATAATATTGAAATCTATTAAAATGGAAGACAGTATTAGACATACAGAAATAGAACATGGTGTGATAGGCTTAAGCAAACGTCACATTAATACAACATTCATTTATATTTATTAAATATGAATTGTTATTATTGTCAGTAGTTTTGTGCTCTTACACCCCCCGCCCCTCAACTCCTATTGATCCACACACATTTAATATGAATTAAAACTTTCTGAAAATATGAACTAAAACGTGAATACGAAGAACACAATCATAATATTATGGTATAAATTAATTGTAATGAACTTTGGTACGTTATGTAACTTAATTCCTGTACAGTTGTCTGTTAAGAAGAACTAATTTTGACAATATTTTAAGCTGACAATATTAATGCAATTGTGTGCTCACTGTGCATTAGAGGTTCTCTGAATGTAAAGTGCGTTATAAGATAAATGTATTATTATTATTATTATTATTATTATTATTATTATTATTATTATTATTATTATTATTATTATTAAGACACAGACCAAAGGTCAGCAGCAGTCAGTGAATATGCATTAATGACATGCATTTCCTATATAATTCACTTTAAAATGAAAATTTAAAATTAAATTGTTATTTTCCCAGTAACCAGCAATCTAATGCATTACTAGGGACACTTGGAGTCCAGTAACTTCCTCGGGAACATTTCTGCGTCATTCGAACTGCTGACTCAAGTCATTGTT
>OMKY01236766.1:0-10058 GCA_900302395.1 Bregmaceros cantori | reverse complement strand
CCTCTTGCCTGCTCTCTCTCTCTCTCTCTCTCCTCCTCTCTGCTCTCTCTTGCCTTCTCTCTCTCTCTCTCTCTCTCTCTCTCTCTCTCTCCCCTGCTTGCTCTCTCTTGCCTTCTCTCTCTCTCTAACTCTCTCTCTCTAACTCTCTCTCTCTAACTCTCTCTCCCTCTCTCTCCCTCCCTCCCCCAAGCTACCCTGGTTTGTTCGCTGTAAGCCACTCAATATACCAAATTTGCAAGCTAAGCTATATACCAAGTTTTCCAACCTGCTGCACACGGCCAGCTGATGGCTGCTGGTGGTGTGAAAGCCAGCCCGTTGAACCAGTTCTTCAACAGTTTGAATGGTGATCCCACTGTTTTCCTGCTACTGTCCACATGTCTTCTTTGAAAGGGTCATACAAACGTACAACTGATCATAATTTGTTAGAAATTTCGATTTTTTTTTCTCTTAGAAAAACAGGTTAATAGATCGTGATATTCACTCAAATGAATGACATTAAATTACCTATAAATGCCCACCCGTTCTCTCGCCACAGGATGTTCAGACAGCTGCTTCCACAACAACTGTGTGCTGTTCCCCCGGCGCTGCAGGCCGCACCATGACAAGGTTGCTCAATTCCCCCTCTTGTTTCTTGTGCTTGGACGACCCACCATCACTCGCTCTGACCGCTTGAAGAAGGCAAGTGGACAAGAGGGGTTGGATAAACTAAAATTAAAGACATGATGATTGAACTATTCAGCTATGTGCTTTCTTTCCAACAAATGTTGCTTCTCAGCAAAATGTGTGTGTGTGTGTAACTGTGTGGGGGTCACGGAGCTAGAAACAACAGGGACTTGGTAAGGGAAAACACGGCGTCTGTTCCAAATCGCATACTTCAGCACTTTGAATCCTTAGTTTGAGTGTACAGTACTGTTCCATGTCAAAAGTAGCAAAATTAAGTGCACCGCAAGTACCCAGATGGTGGGCTTCAAAGTGTGGAACGATGGAAACTTCTGGCACTCAATGAACGTTATTTTGTCTACTTAACAAAGGAGGAGGGACCACAAAGACATAATTTTCACTGTTGTGGCGGCTGCAACGCTGTGTAGATGTATGTCTTCATCTCTCTCCCGTTTAGTTCATAATGGACTGTCACACACCGGCCATCTCTTCTTTTTATTCTCAAAAGCGCACATTTTGGCAGTAGGACTGCAACGATTCGTTTTTTAGTCATCGATTAATCGATTATAGAATTAAATCGACAACTAATGCAATAGTCGATAATCGCCAAGGAATTGAATCATTATCATTTTCATTTTTTTGCTGCCACCTATTGGCTACACAAATTTGACATTACTTGATAGTTTCTGAAAATCCAAAATATGATTAATATTATTGATAAAGAAACATGATTATGAAGAAAACCATTAAAACGTTACCATATAAATACATTGTAATGACTGTAAGGGTAATTAACTTAATTGTTGTACATTTTTGACTACATTGAAATTGACTATTAAAATAATCGTTAGTTGCAGCACAATTTGGCAGGCAGTGGGATGATGTATGCCACAGATCATTGCATTTGGAACAGCAATTACCTGTTGAAAATAAATTGCATACTATTTATGAAGTGTACAAATTGTGTTCCAAAGTGGAGTGCACTTCAGAAGTGTACAAATGCAAATTCCAGTAGAGTTTATCAACGAAGTATCAGTATGAATGGACGGTTAGTCAGAAATGAAAACATTTTAGTTGCAACCTCAAACTCAACCTTAGCAGGTTCACTGTGCCCTGCAGCTGCTGCTGCTGCTGCTAAGTGTGTCACCCACAGAGTTCGACGAGAAGGTTAGCGAATGTGGGGCAATGAGTAGCAGCCAGTCGAGGCCACCATCACCGTGATGTGAGAGTCTTCAGCTTACTTCCAAGACTAGTGTAACGGCTGAACGATGAGTAGCAGCCAGTCGAGGCCACCATCACCGTGATGTGAGAGTCTTCAGCTCACTTCCAAGACTAGTGTAACAGCTGAACGCGATGAAGGAGTCGCGCGTCTCAGAGGTCGATTGGAGACACATTGGTTGCCATAATGAGACATCTCGCACATACAGTCTGGCTCTTATCTTCGTCCCGCCTCTGAGCTACATGTGAGAACTCGCCGATTGGGTCTTTCACACCAAAATAAGAAACATACGCTTGCCTGCTTGCGCACACACAGCCAGACACGATCCACTCCTTTTATTGCACCAAGTCCTGTGTCCCTGCATTCTTGCAAATACACCATCCCCGGCGCTGAGCTATCCTCATGAAACTGACCTGTAAATCACTGCTGCCCTAAATCACTATCACACAGCGAGCGAGTTCCACCTCTACACACCATCACGTCCAGGACACACAAGTTCCTGGCCCCCAACAAGACGTCCTTCACCAGTGTTCCACATACACAAAAATGGGCACACACACGCACACGCTGCAGAATTTACGCCGACAGCAATGTTTAGATATCCCAGCGTCGAGTATTGGCAAAAAAGCAAGACAAAATCTGAATGGAGTTATCTTATGTCAGGATTAACAGTTGAATATGTTGCTCTGAAGAGTCAATGATGGTATCGTTTCCATTTACTGATCTCAGAAACAGGTATTGAGAATATAATTCTGCCATCATATTCTCTCTTTTTTCAGCGTGAGCGCGATTTTCCCATTTTATTGGCAGTGTTCGTTTGAAAGTGGGACAAGAGATCGGGGAAAGACATTGCTGAAATGTCGGCATGGGGAAGAGAACTAGCGACGTTGCCCGTGACTTCAAACTAAGTCACAGCCACCGTAGATGGCATTTTCCTTCAATCTGAACGCTTGTCAGAGCACTCATACCACAATATATTTTAATAGCCAGATATTAAAAGCAGATACCAGATAATGTATTTAAATTCTGCATCACCACTCAACAGTGGACATCAGTCAATAGTAAAACCATAAAAAGCTATATGTATATTCAAACAGTGAAATCTATCTGCATACACTGATTAACAATCACAGCAAGGTACTCACCTGGAGGCAGCAATAGGAAACAGTCCAGGTAGAAGGTCACAACCCCACCCAGTAAGATGATCCCAGTGGTGGTGGTGGCGAGCGGAGGATGTGGAGGAGATGGGGAGTGGGGTGGAGGAGGGGAGCAAAGGAAGCAGTTAGTGATCGCAAAAGGTCAAAGTTGAGGACAAACTGCCACGGTACTCAGACACCAGTCTCCCTTGGGGCGACTTTATGGTAAAACACAGGAAAAGACAGAGAGAAAGTGATGCACAGACTTAAGTCAAGCAAATACGCACATTGGGCGTGTAACTATTTGGCACCAAATTCAGAATCTTTAGTCAATTAGTATATATCTAAATATAAGCACATTAGAGCTGTAACTAACGATTATTTTGATCATCGATTAATCGGTCACTTTTACTGGCGATTCATCTGTTCATTTTTCCTTTAAAATCGGAACTATTATTTTTATGTATTTTTTGCAGCCCATTCGTATCTTTTTCCTGCTTTATTCAGAATTAGCTAGAAGGGGGAGGAGACATGTGGTAAATCTGTCGGTGAGGGGAGCGAACCCACGATTCACGGCAACATAATGGCATACGTGTTCTTCGTAGTGCATTTACTCTTAACGTAAATGCAAAACCGGAAGGATTATTAACCTGCAACGTTATTGATACTGCAAATGTTTAACAACATATATTCAACAGATTTGAGCGGAGTACGGACCAAACAAGGGAAACGATTAATCGCTGTTGATTAATTGATGATCAAATTAGTTGCCGATTAATTCAATAATCGATTAATCGGTTGCAGCTCTAAAGCACATGATTAGCAAAGAATGCGTGCTTGTACACGCGTTCCCCGGCAACTTGATAATTCCGCCAGGCAGATCTTTACAACGGGTCGTCTCCCATCAGGCGTTATCCTGAGCTGACCGGGCATCCATTTATATGCCACTTTATTGCCGCACTCCTATGTCTCACAAAAGCTTGCCTCTTAAGTCCCCCATCGCATGGCTAAATACCATGACCCGATACCACCAGTGAGCACGATTTTCCTTGGCTGAAACAAAGCTGTCATCTGCTTTTCTCCGACACCTCTACAACAAACTGCCTGTTGTATCTCTGGCCCAACCCAATCCTAAGTGTTCTAGTATCATTCAGAACAGAAGTGTTCTGGTATCATGGTATCCTGATACCAAACCCGAGTGGCTATTTAGCCCTGACCCTTTTGGTTTGTTTCATGGTAGAGGAGGCAAGACAGTTCATTTAACTAAATAACTCCCATGTACAAATGGCTTCTTTTGTTGATTGCGAGTGTGTTAACTGAATATAGCGTCCTGTAAGACATGTGGTATGGGCTAATCAAATTTGCAACAGTACAAAATGTACATGTGCTGGATGCGGCTGTCTTACAGACTGCACCGCAGAGCAGCACAATACTTTTTGCTTTTAATACTCAAAAGTTTAAAACAGTACATACTTTGGCTCTAGTAGAGTGCTAGAGGTTGAAATTGCACTTGACTCCAGACATTTTCCAAGAAACTTGACTTAACACAAATACATTTTTCAGTACTTTAGATAAATCAGTGTCCAACACCCTTTAGGGCAACAGCTTCAAATGAAGTCAACATTTCCATATATATTCAATGTCTATCTTGAGTCCAGATCACTCCCAAGTTCTAATAAAAGTATTACTCATAACCTGCTCATGTTTGCTCCACTTTGGTCAGAGTTCAGCTGCTGACTAAGACATTAGCGTCGTTTGGAAAACATCCCTAAAAATGTCACGAAATGACTCAAACTGACCTCAGCACTGCTTGAATATCAAGATTATTGACTAAAGAGTTAAAACTGCACACTTTATGAATATGCAGGGAAATGTAAATTTGGCAGCTTAACTTTTTTTTGTTTTCAAGTTATTTTTTTGGGCACAAGCACCGTTTTTCATTCTTTATTGAGAGATATAGTGAGACTAAATCAGATACGTGGATGAAGAGTCGGGGGGAGACATTGCAGAAAAGCCAGACAGGGGATTTGAACCTGCGGCACTGCTCGACCTATGGTCTGGGGGACGTGCTCTCTAACGGCTCGGCCACAGCCCGCCCCCCGGCAGTTTAACAACAGTGTGAGAGGACAACAGTGTGAAATAAGCAAAAATGTATCTACATAAAAACAAATTATTAATCAACAAGAATTATGCATTTACGTTTTTGTTTAGTGATACATTTCTAACTAGTGTCTACATTCCTTGGTGCAAACAACAAAAGGATTATAATGAAAGAATCAAGGGAATAGTCAACAAACTTCAGAGACGGAGCAAGTGCCGACACGGACAATATAACAGAATTGTTCGCTGAAATTAGTCAGAACTTAATTACTTCACACTCGCACAATCCGGGACACTTTGTGGAGTTCTGGTGTGCTCGCTTGCACAGCAACAGCAGGAAATATAAAGGCTTTATGTGGATTAGCTCAAAACTCTCAACAGATCCACGGCTGTTTTAAAATGCGTCTTTCTGAGGTGCATTCAGAGCCGTAGGCATAGGGGCCACATTTATATTCTATAGTGAGGTTTTACTCAAGCCGTTTGTAAAATTGTCATACTGTAACAACACTAACCAAGTGAATGCCCGACAAGGATTTGAGTGGACGAGGGATGAAGGGAGAACATGCCGCCGTTTTGGCGCCAATCCACGGCTCCCCTCGACACACAAGTACACAGACGACGCACAGACACATACGTATAAGCCCATGCACACAAAGAACCGCAGGCTGTCAACACTTCACGCTCAATGGTCACCACTTAGAGAGATGCACAAGCATGCTCCACACAAACACACACAGACACGCAGACGCACACTCACAGTCTGGGCATTGTTGGTTTATGTCAGTTAAAACAATTGCCTTATAATTACACCTCCCGCCATAACAGATGTCAGAATTCACTGGATTGCTGAATGCTTGCGGCACAATGTAACTAGTTGCAGAGAATGCAATAGGCTTCGCCAATCTGCACATTACCACATATCTGGCTGATCATCTAGTGAGATCTGTTTTGAATGGCAATCTATGGGAACACCAAGAGTCCTCAGCATAATGCTGTATAAAAAAGATTGACCTTAGACCATGTCCTTGGAAGAAATGAATTCCTTTAAAGACCTTCTAAATGTTCTTGTACAATACAAATGGTCACTAACTTCCCTCTGGGAGGGGATACAGGACGATAGCTGTACGAACAAATAGTTTCTGTGGCAGCTCTCAAAGCTACCACCAATGTGCATTCACAGGTCGTTTTTGTACGCAGATGGTCGAAAATGACAGCGGATGCACAGAATTGACAAGTTTAGAATATTCAAGGCACGTTTCAATCGAATTGAAGCTATGTGTATTCCGTGGACAGAGGTCTTTCCCTTCTGTTGGAGCTGAACTGTTGCCCTGTTTGGCCCCTCTTCTGTGGTGTCCGTCTCCCATTTAAAAACATAGACAATGCACAACGCAAGAGTCCTTCAAACCATCAATGACCGCGCTAGACGTCCCAGGACACATCAACCTGTCATTACCAAGACACTGTCTGCACAAACCTGCCTCCATCTGACTACATTCTCTCCATCGTTGACCAAGGCAACACGCCTTTCCTGAATGCTGCTGTTCTGATCATTAACTTTTCATTGACGTTGCTCAAATAGAATGGAGGTGTGTGATGAACATTCAGTTCAGGTTGCTGTATGCCACCAAAAAATTAATTAAATTAATTAATTAAAAGCATTAAATTAAATGACAATGATGTTTATTGTATTTTGTATGAATTTTATGAACTGAATAAAATTAAAAACATCAACAGTTTTGTAAAATGCAAAGGCCAATTTTTTCAACGCTTAGCTGCAACGTGTCCAACATTGAAATATGTCCTGCTCTGTCCCGACGACACACGCATGTCCGAGTTTGTTCCAACTGCGCTGCAAATAACCATGGTTGACTATAAACGTCCGAATGTGTTTTGCATCAATCCTGAGCCTGCAGGGAAGGGAGAAAAACAGAAGGTGGAAACTTAGCCTTTGAGTGTCAACTCTGCATTAATCACACACTAGAGTTCAACAGACATTGGCTGTGTCCGAAATCGCTCCCTATCCCCCATATAGTGCACTATATGGGGCACACGCCATTTTGTAGGGGTGTAGGGGTTCTCCATGTACCCTATATAGTGCACTGAAAGTATCCCACAATGCACCGCGAAAAGTAGTGAGCATCGGAGGTACCCTAGATGGAGAAACATAACCCATAATGCATTGCGAGACGTTTTAAAAATGGCCTAAATTGAAAAAAAAAAATGGTGCGGTGGATGTAAATAGCGACCGACCATAGCAAATAGTTATAAATGTAAGTACTTCTGACTTTTTGTGATGATTGTTGAATTTTATAATTATATATTTTATAATTATATTTTATACTAGTTTTCAATGGCGCCAACTCTAGTGTCCGAAATCTCGGCCGTTGCTGTTGAGTGCACTATATGGGGGGTAGGGAGTAGGGGATAGGGAACGATTTCGGACATTAATTGTCTTTTTTGGTGTCTACCACTCTTCTGCTGGCTGAACAATGAATCTATAAAAGTCAAAAGACTATCGTTATTCAGATGTACAGTCCTTTGAACTAAGTTTGAAGTGCAGTGGAAGTAAACACACTAATCGGCCCGTCTCAAACAATCTAACCAATTTGACCATGGGGCTATACTTTTCACCGAGAGCTTGCTTACATGGGTTTTCAAAATGTCTACCATCCATCACGTATCATATTCAAGCACACTTCACGCACGCCCACACACACCCCCAGGCCAGCCAAAAGGCTGGTTGCTGTGGAAATACTGCTTTTATCAGGCTTGAGTTTGCCAAGGGCAGGGTCCTTAGGCTGCTATTGAATAATGGAGAGGAGCCGCAATCTACAATTCTGCTCACGCAGTTGTGTGTGACACGCACCACACGCACAGTCCCCATTCACAACGGCTGAGCAACTTCAGCTGAATGCCTAATAAGATACGGAACATGTACACCAGACTACAACAAGTGACCACTGGCCACCTCCGTTAGAGTGAGGGGGAAAGGATATTTATAACCCTGAAACGCACAGAGTAAGGGATGTAATGGTTTTACATGAATGAATGGATTTGTCCCCAGATTCGGTGCGTTGATGCTCTAGGGAGTGAGATTTTGAAGGCCAACACGTTCAAGATGGCAGAATTCAAGATGGCCGAATTTTTGTCCAATCTGGCCTGTACTGTACAAGGTCCCTGTGATGTCACAATTCCTACAGAGAGCATGGTTTTGCAATAATTCTGGGGAGTGTAAGGTGTATTGCTGTAGTTTTCCATGTGGTAACGTGATCGACAGGTTGCGGTTTGTTTCAACGCGGGGACAGAATCTAGCGGATGTTGACCGTTAACGTTTGGAGAGCCAAAACCTCTACACTAACCCCATGTCATTGTCATTATTATCCTTGGGACGGGGCTGGCACGCAGAATATTTGTGTGATTAACGACCGAACACACACACACACACACGCACACACAAACCTACAAACCTACTTCTCCAGCCGTGCACGCTCTAAACCAGACAGGTCAGCTTAATTCATATTATACAGAGCTAGCTACTTAGTTAGTTAATCAGATGGCAAGTAACCAAGTACAAATACCTGAGTACTGTACTTAAGTAGAATTTTCAAGTATCTGTACTTTTAGAGGTACTTTTTTTCAGTGAGTACTTTTTACTTCTACTCAGATTTTTAACAAAAATATCAGTATTTCTACTCCTTACTTTTCCCAAAACAGGGTTGTTACTTTTTCTTTTTTTCCTGCAACAACATGGTAGGACTACATGTATAGCGTGAATGAGTCAGTAGGGGGCGGTACTCTGTAATGCACCGAGTACAGTAGCAGTTAATAAGTTGGTTTCATTTAGTGTGACCTGTGGGTGTGACCTTTAAAAATATCGCCTGTAAAGTGTTAAGGCAAATGTATGTTTTGTTCTTTGTACTTTATACTTTCAAAATACTTTGATTACATTTCTCAGCCTGTACTTTTTACTTTACTCAAGTAGATATTTGGATCGGTACTTTGTAGCCCTTCTCAAGTTGTTTTTTTGAGTACTTTTGTCACCTCTGGTTACAATTACAAAACACACACCACACACTCCGATGCAGCACTGCACACACACGCAACATCCTTCCTATAGAAAGCTGTCAGCAGGGAGAGTGCTTCCTGTGTCATCCGGACTGTGATTCAGCGAACAGCAGCAGAACAGCGACGCATGCTTTTGTTTCTGTGACAGCGAGCGGAGGGTGTGAAGGGCAGGAAGGCCAGCAGGATAAGGCAGGACATGCGTCAACACAGGACGTAGGGAAGAATGCATACGGCCGCGTCCAGGAAGCGGAGCGTAGGAAAACAACACAGTAGAGATGTATTGGAAACACGGGGCTGGAGATCCAAGAGGAGGACCCGGGCTTGGTCCCAAGTCGACTAGTGGATTTATTAGTGTATTAGGGCCGTCAAGCTTCCCTCAAAATAGGATACAACATTCTAAGGGTTTAAAAAAGTCAAGATTAGGGGAGCGTGCGGTGGAGCGCGTCCCAGACCATAGGTCGAGCTGTGCGCAGGTTCAAATCCACTGTCCAGCTTTTCTGGAATGTCTCCCCCCGACTCTTCATCCCATTTTCCAATTTAATCCTGTCACTATCTCTCAAGAAAAGAATGAAAAACGGCGCTTGCGCCAAAAGGCAAGATTAGCCATTACATTTGTCAAGATACAGTATTTCTTTAGCTAAAATCATGTGATGCATTACGTAAATAAATATATGCCAGTCCGACAATGCAACAGCTTGGGGGCCAATTAGAATATTATCAGTTAAATTTCAGTATGAATGGCAAAGTGATCCTTGGTATAATCATGGATCCTATCGGAAAATAACATTTAAAACGAAGCCTGTCTCACTGCAGCTCCACCAGGTACCAGTCTCAGTTCTGGAGGCACTGGTACAGCTGTCTTTTAAGTAAGTATGTAT
>OMKY01236752.1:0-15304 GCA_900302395.1 Bregmaceros cantori | reverse complement strand
GCTGTTTGTTAAATAGCTGTTTGTTAAATAGCTGCTTGTTAAATAGCTGCTTGTTAAATAGCTGCTTGTTAAATAGCTGCTTGTTAAATAGCTGGTTGTTAAATAGCTGCTTGTTAAATAGCTGTTTGTTAAATAGCTGTTTGTTAAATAGCTGCTTGTTAAATAGCTGCTTGTTAAATAGCTGCTTGTTAAATAGCTGTTTGTTAAATAGCTGGTTGTTAAATAGCTGCTTGTTAAATAGCTGGTTGTTAAATAGCTGCTTGTTAAATAGCTGTTTGCTGCCCCTGCAGAACGAGTCGGAGAGATTGCGAGGACAACTGGCCACCACGCTAACTCAACAGGGCAGAGAGGCAGAGAAGCACCAGCTGGTGGTTACCAGACTACAGGAACAACTCCAAGGGTAGGCTGTTTGAAGACTGGGGTGAACCAGCTGGTGGTTACCAGACTACGAAGGGAACAACTCCAAGGGTAGGCTGTTTGAAGACTGGGGTGAACCAGCTGGTGGTTACCAGACTACAGGAACAACTCCAAGGGTAGGCTGTTTGAAGACTGGGGTGAACCAGCTGGTGGTTACCAGACTACAGGAACAACTCCAAGGGTAGGCTGTTTGAAGACTGGGGTGAACCAGCTGGTGGTTACCAGTCGAAGGGAACAACTCCAAGGGTAGGCTGTTTGAAGACTGGGGTGAACCAGCTGGTGGTTACCAGACTACAGGAACAACTCCAAGGGTAGGCTGTTTGAAGACTGGGGTGAACCAGCTGGTGGTTACCAGTCGAAGGGAACAACTCCAAGGGTAGGCTGTTTGAAGACTGGGGTGAACCAGCTGGTGGTTACCAGTCGAAGGGAACAACTCCAAGGGCAGCTGTTTGAAGACTGGGGTGACCTGGAGTGTGGGGCTGTTAACAGTCGACAGAATTCATAGTAAGTAACAAGACAGCTAGCACATGCAGCTTCTTTGCATCCTCACCCCAGCGGGCAGCGTCCAAAATGGTCTCCAGCAACCCAGGTTCAGTCAGTGGCTGTGTCTGAAATCTCTCCCTATGCCCTACTCACTCAACTCACTGCACTCAACAGCGACAGCCGAGATTTGCGGCACTAGAGTTTGCGCCGTCAAAATGATTACCTGCACCGAGAAGCAGGTTATGTTTTTGGCAGCATTGGTTTATTGGTTTGTCTGTCCCCAAGACAACTGAAAAAGTTGTGCACGAACCTGGATGAAATTTTGTACAGTTGTTGGAAATGACAGACTGAGCAATCAATTAAATTGACTTCCGGGTCACATGGGGGGTCAAATGTAGTTGGCATGTTTGCCGGTGGGAATACAGTCGATGGGTCAATCGCAATCGCGCTACTCGAGCACTCTCTCTTTCACTATTTTCATCAACATATTTACATCTTCTGCTCGCTTTCTTATCGCTCCCATTACATCTGTTCCTAACGCGTCTTTGAGTACTTAGAAACGTGCTGTAAAAATCCAAGGTAGTATTATATTTATTATTATATATCATACATTATTATATATATTATTATATATCATACATTATTCATTCATATTCACTCACCTCAACAGATTTTTGGATAGCGCCAAAATTGCAACCAAGGTTGCCTCGAGGCCAGGGCTTAAAATTAAAGGCGACCCGTCGTCCCGGGGACACAATTAATTTAACGTGGGGACGAACAATTTTTGGCCTCGGGACACCCCCGGGACACCCCCGGGACAATGAAAAAAAATGCACTTGGCTTGCCCACCAGCCAGCGCAGGGCGTGCAAGGACAGCGCAGCCCAACCAGGGAGCGCGATACCCCCCTGTCTGTACGATTATTTAATGCATGGAAATCATGTTCAATCAGTGCACTTTACTAAACGCAACTACAAAACTGCAAGGTATAAAATAACATTTTTATGTTGGGGCAAAACCATGCAGCTCTATTTAGAGATTTTTAACAACTTTAATGTATTCATACTTTTCAGTCGATTTAAGACAACTCAAAATGTAAATAAATGTTAAAAAAAAAGAAAAATGCAGAGAATTTGGAACGGTTCGGGGACGGTTCGGGGACGGTTCGGGACGGTTCAAAATGCTTTTCGGGACAGTTTTGAATAAAGTTAATTTTAAACCCTGCTCGAGGCGCTTCACAGAAGTAATTTTGGTTTTACATTTTAGTTTAGGGAGTACACCAGCAGTTTACCTAACTACCTTTCCAACCCTGATTCTCCATGTCCTCTACCGAGCTAGACCTGTTCTAACAGTAGAGTTGTTAACAGAACTTCTTTCACGGAGGACGAGAGAGAAGAAAGAAGAGGAAACTGAGAAAAGTCCTAATTGAAAAATGTGTACATGTTTGTAACCATTTAACTTACAATTAGTTAGACCAAAGCTAATTTAAGATTGTCAATGTAAAAACTATATATAACTATAACGGAGAAAAGACATTGACTTTGGGCAGGGGAAATGTGTATACCTCCTGTATAGTTGTATACATTGAATGTTTATTATTGAATGTTGAACTTTATTGCCAGACTAAGTGACACTCGGGAGACCCTGGAAAGCTCCCTTCTGGAGAAGGAGAGCTCTCTGGCAGAGACGTCTGAGAGACTGGAAGTCATCGCCAGCCTCCAGGAGAGCCTGAGTGACCAGGAGACGCAACACAAGAGCACGCGCAACAAACTTCTTCACGCCGAGCAAAATGTGAGTTTTAGTTTTTAATAAAGGGCCAGAACCAACAAATCGCCCATGCATCGATCATTAGAATGATCATTGGGTCTGGTAAAGCCAGGGGTGAAAATCATGTAAAAAAAAAAAGTGTCAATCAAATCGACAAGTGGCGTGGAGACGTGACAACCAAACTCCGCCCACGTCTCACTCTGCCCATGCCAAAGTTTGCCCACTTATTCTGTCGCCCATACCAAACTCTGCCCACGTCTCAATTTCAATCATTTGATTGATATACGGTCGACGTCTGCCTGATTTGCCCAGACCCATCTAGCGGCTAGGGGCGTGCGATGCGTAGACGATTCGTTGGTTCTGGCTCGCCAGGCTAACTTTAATCACACATACATTCATGTCGTGTTAAATTCTTCCTCTGCATTTAACCCATCCCTGAGGAGCGGTGCTGTGAGCTATGACCTGGGTGGGATTGGAACCCAGGACCTTCTAGCTGTGAGGCAGCAGTGCCAAATGCTTATTATTGTTGATGCTTCACTGCCAAATAAATATTTTACAATACAATGTAAGATGAAATGAAGACATTTTTAAATAGAACATAGTAATACCGTCCATATAAACAGTGATGAACTGTTTATATAAATTAAATTGTAAATGTAGTGTGGCTTCGTGGGAAATAGTACTTGGGGATCACACTTTTTGCAGGTAAGTTGCTAAACAGAGCATTAGAATGGTAAATAACGCTAGATTCATTGATTCTTTCAATGACACTACACTCCACGTCTCTGGATGGATTCTCAGCTGCTGCTGATCGACTGATCGTTTTTTGTAATGAAGTAATAAAACTAGCATCGCGCCACACTTCTCATGTAACTGTGCTAAGCAATCGCGTTCTCCACAGCATGTGGCCGGTGTCATCAACTTAGCGATAGATCGCTATGCACTTACCGCAGTCACGTGACCAGACTTCCGCGTCACATGGGGCTGCTGGGAAATGTAGTTGGCATGTTCGGCGGTGAGAATAATGTCTATGGATCAATCGCAATCGCGCTACTCAAGCACCTTGGTAATGGCTTGCCACACATACTGCTAGCTCTAAAAGTACTATTTATTATTATTATTTTTTTAACTTATTTTTTATTAAAGACAAACAAGACATTGTACCAATACAGCGGAGGTTTGCAATCCCTGGGTGCTTCTAGTTTGTTATTACTTTTTATTCCACGTCCCCCATCTCGTCTCTTAACAGCTGGAGGAGGTGTCCACCAAGGCCGGGAAGTTAGAAAAAGACTGTCTGCAGCTCAAAGCAGAGCTAAGAGAAGCTACAGAGAAGCTCAACGCCCTCAGAGATAAGGTACGCTAACACTGCTTTCATCCATTTTATTACCAGACAATGAATGGAGGATTTGATCCATATGTGCACGCTGCACCTATTATGAAGAATCTGTCCATAGTGGGTCCATAATATCCTTAGACTGTATATTCAGTAGACGCAGCATGACGCCATCCCATTGGAGTGAGCGGCAGGACTTTTGAAATCGCTGGACTGGGGAAATGGGCTCTGAGAAAGTACCTGTATGTCGGGGCGGTCCAGGGAGGGTTCCAAATATCAGAATTACTTTATTGCCATATTGTGTAAGCACACACATGTTCGCTCCTTGGTACAGCAAGTAATAAAATAGAATGTAGAAGGAGAACAAAATAAACATCAGCGAAATTAAAGTAATGGTAGTATTTACAACAATGTACTACTACTATAGTAATAGCTTAGTTCACTTTAACAGGTTCCGCAACCTTGATAGAGTTCAGAAGCAGTACTGCCATGGGGAAGAAGCCATTTCTGAATCTGGTAGTCTTGTTGAGCAGGGCTCGAAACTGTCTGCCAGAGGGTTTTGAGCCCTGAATGAATAATGTGTAGTTAAGGGCGTGTCTTGTACGGAAGTCAGCCCTACAGTCAAAATTGTATAAAATAATAATACAGGTTCTGTGATTTGTGTACATATTTTATTTACCTTATATTAGAAGTGGATGTGTAGAGAACTATGCCTAATGATGTCACGTATCGCTCCAAATAACGATGAGGCTAGCGGCTAGCAGCCAGCATAACACGGGGGCCACGCTAGGCCATACCAACAGCCAGTTAGCCTGCTGACAGTCTACCAGAGACATGCGGCTTTCCCCCACACCCCGGCAACTATTGCTATTTTTAAAAAGTTATTAACGCCAAATCTGACATATTTGTGAAATGATGACACCCCTCACACAATTAAACGATAAGTATCCCTGCAATATACATTCAAACATCAATTAGGAAGGATCTTTAAACGGCCTGCTAAAATTTTAATGTTTCTATTGAAAACCCATAATATTATTAACGCTTTAATGTTTTAAGTTGCTACCTTGTTGATAATGTATCTTGTCATGCAGGTCCTAATGTATCTTGTCATGCAAGTCCTGTCTGGTACTCTTGATCTTTGATTGTTGAGTTACGCATCGGGTGCGCCAAAGGAGTCGGGCGCAGATCGCGGACCTCCCCTTCTCCCGCCGGTGCCCGTCGCACGTCCGTCGCCTGGCGGCGTGCACAGCCCATCAATGGGAGGGCGGCTGCCGTGGCGGGCGATCCAGCGCCCGTCGCCCCTAGGTCGCGGACCGGGCTTCGGCCCGGACCCCAGGTGGTGCGCAGGTCGGGAGGGACGGGCGCCGGCCATGCCGCCGGGCAAACTCCAATCATTTAATTCACAGGATAGAAAACTCCTTCTCACCCCCTAGTGGCGTATTTGCCCGAGCTAGTATATTGATGTAAAAATGACCAGATGCTCCCAAACTTTAAAAATAGATTAACGGCGGTATTTTTAATAACGCCCGATAATAATTTTATATTAACCCATGAAACGTAATTAATTACAGTAATGTGAGTAAATCATTACTTCATAATGATCTCACTCACATTTTTGTAGACTTTGAGCACCACAGGAGAAGGATGGAAGTCCATGCTGAACTGATCAACCAGCAGGTACAACCTGCGGATCTCCTCGGCCATGGCATTAGACACCTGGAAAACACATTAGCAGACATTCTCAATGGGCAGCGGAACTGCAAAGGCTGGTCACGGCAGTGGACAGTGGAGCTGTGTGGAAAATATTTAGATGATTCTACTGACCTGTGATATCATTTTTTATGTTCATAATATAGTTTATGAACAAACTTAAAATAATCTACGCCCATGCACTTGCAACACAACGCGTAGGAGATTTCATAAGCCCTGCGCACATTCAAGAAAGGGTGTGGCTGTGATTATGTTTCTGCATGCATCACACAATCTAATCGAGTTCCTTTCACTTTTCTAGATTTGCTGAATAAACAAGCTCTTGAGCAAAGTGCTCTGCCAGAACACACCCAAAATAATATATCAAAAATTCCATATACACTTATGGACACCGCGACCCCATTCATGTTAGTGGTGCTGTGTCTACCGCAGCGTCCGCAGTGTCGCGAGTTCGACTACGCTCGTCGACTTGTCTGCAATGTCTACCCCCGATCTCTTCTATAACTAATCCTATCCAATAAAGATGGAAAAACGGCGCTGACGCCGAAAAAAAAAAAAACTTTTGTGGGTGTATCGTTATCGGTAGTACTCGGTATCGACGAGTATTGAAATTATTGTACTCGCACTTGCATTGGTTTTAAAAAAAAAAAACGGTATCGGTGTATCCCTACCAACCTGTCTCTCAACCTCCTCTGTGATCTTCTTGATCCGAGCCTTGCAGTCCATGCTCAGGAGGTCCAGCTGTTTGTCGATGAACTCCAGCCGATCCTGGCGGTCCTCACGGGTCTCCATGCAGTGGACCCTGAAATGGTCCATCCATTTACACAACCAGTCACAAGGTCCTGCCCGCTGACAAACGCCATTCTAATTCCCAAATAATGACAGCATGAAAGAAAACAGATTTCCAGAGAAAACATGCATGTGCTGGAAAACATTTTTTATCTGTACATGAAAATAAATCCCCCCACTATTCCACACATGTACAAATGCAAATTTGCAAATATGATTGGTGATTGCATTTTCTCAGCAAATTTAGGTTACAATCAAACAGTCATGAATAAATGTAAACCAAATCTCAACTCGTTATTCCAACTGATGTGCATGTGCGTGTGTGTGTGTTGTGTTTAAGATTTCGCCCGGAGCATCCAGCAAATGCGACCAAGCATCTTGACAAGAGCCCGAAAGAGATCAAGAGACCAGCCTCACTGAATGTGTCCGCCGAGGCTGTTGATACCCCAGGGTATTTGCAACGGGCCGACGACTGTCTGAACCAATACCTGAGTTTCGGAGGGGGGCCCCGACATACCAACCTTCATTCTTGACACAACCAGTGAACTAAAAAAAAAAAAAAACAACCAACACATCTGTTTTTCACACAACCAGTAAATTAAGATTTTTCCAGCCCATTCAGCCTGTTTTTCTCCAAGTTTTATTTATTAGGGTTAGTGGAAACAGGTGAAGATGGGGGGGTAGACATGCGGGAAATATGTTGGTGGTGGGATTCGAACCACCGACTCACCGCGCCATCAAGGCATATGCATGCTTTCCAGTGCACTGACTAACCGACTGAGCTACTGGGCAGCACTAAATTAAGAGTTTTAAAGTGTGTGGGGGATGGGGGGGGTTACCTCTGCTCCTGAGTGGCTACATGTACAGAGTCCATGATGAGACGAAGAGCTTCCGATATCTGTTTGGCCCGCACAGTATGCTGCTCAAACTTGGTCTTGACTGCAGACTGAGAGATGCACTCCTACACACGAGACGCATACAAAAACGTGAAACGCATTAAACAGTAAAAAGACTATTCAGGGGGCGAGGTGGCAGGGTGGTTATAGAGCGTGACCTTAGGTCGAGCAGTGCTCGCAGTGACTCTTCATCCCAGTTTCTGGTTTAATCCCATCACCGTCATAGTTGGCAAGTAATGAAATACAAATACTCAAGTACTGTACTCAAGTAGAATTTAAGTTTCTGTACTTTTAGAAGTACTTTTTTCTCCGAGTACCTTTTACTTGTACTCAGTTGATTTTTAACGCAAATATCAGTACTTCTACTCCTTACTTTTCCCAAAACAGGGTTGTTACTTTTTTCATTTTTTTTCTGCAACGACAATGGTAGGACTACATGTATAGCGTGAATGAGTTAGTCAGTACTTGGTAATACACTGAGTACAGTAGCAGTTAATTTATTGTTGTATCTTACCCCTCCAAAAATATTCCCTGTGAAGTGCAAATTTAGATTTTGTACTTTGTACATTATACTTTCAAAATACTTTTGAGTACATTTTAGAGCATGTACGTTTTACCTTACTTGAGTAGATATTTGGATCAGTACTTTCTAGTCTTACTGAAGTTGTTTTTTACAAATGTATTTTACTCCTACTCAAGTATGAAATCCCGGTACTTTTGCCATCTCAAATCACTATCTCTCAAATAAAGAATGAAAAAAGGCTTGCGTGTCCTTTTAGTAGACCAGATCAGAGCTTGCCCGAGAAGTAAAACAAGCAGAAATACAAAGTAGATCCAACATTGAAATTCATTTGTTTTTGTAATTCACCACTGATTTGCATTGCATACCCAGTGATAGCCATGTCTCTTGGAAAACAGCAGTTATGAATCACACGGCTTCTTCCAAAACCTAATGCAATTGTGCAATTATCAGAGAAAGTGACTTAAGTGATAGTAAAGTGATTTTAGGTGGTGTATGGCAAAGGTTTCACACATCATTTCAAGTTTTGAACAATTTTGAACACTTGAAAGGGTCCTTCAGTATTTATTGCTTCTCAATGACTTCTTCATCCTGATAAATTTGAAATATACAACTTATCTTTCCTTTTTCCCCACCTTCAGGACTTTCCTAGTCCTTCTAAACAATTTTAAGAGGCCCAAGTTTCAACTGTATTATTGTATCAATAATGAAACTGATTAATGTTATGTAATGACAATGTACACTTAAATACACTCCTTTACAGTCGTCTACTGCTGGCTGCTTTATGCAGCCAGCAGTAGAGCGTGGAGCCGCGGAGCGTTGTCCAGCAGGACAACGCTCCAACGGCCAGTGGGTTCCTCCTCTGATGGAACCCACTGGCCGGACGAATATCCAAAAATGCCCATATCATGGTGAGCGATGATAATGGATGATTATGTTGAAGCATGCTGCACGGCTTACCTCAAAGCGACGTTCAAAGTTCTGGAACTCAAACATCCGAGCTTGGAAACCTTCGGCCAGGGCACCACCTGCAACGCAGAGCCGTAGGAACAATTCAGTCTCTCAGCACAGAGCTGTACGAACTTTAGGAATCTGATTTTCAGGCTTTTCCTCAACTCTGTTAAGCCTTTCAGTGCCAACATGTTTTTCCAAATATCCATAACTCAAAGTTTGTTCTAGACATAACAGCTTATAACATAACAAAAAGGATCTCTAAAAAACATAAATCTTCATAAATTGTGTGTGGGGTGGGTGGGCGCAGTGGCAGAGCGGTTAGAGAGCGCGTCCCCCGGACAATAGGTCGAGCAGTGCCGCAGGTTCAAATCCCCCCCCCCCGACCCCTCATCCCAGTTTCCGATTTAATCCTGTCACCATCTCTCTCAATAAAGAATTAAAAACCCCCAAAATGTGGCGTACTGCCATTAAGTGCCATGGCCGTTATGTGACATTTCAAAGTACACTAATTATGGAGTAGAGAGGCCTCTACTCTTTGTGGCCTGCTGAAGGATAAAGGACCTCAAGAAGGATAAACTAATGCACCACCACTTATACTTGTTTATACTTGTTTGTTTCATGTACACATACTGACCTCCTTCGGGCATGCCCTGAGCCTTCTGAACCCGAGCCTGGAGGACTTCCTTGGCAGACACGAAGAAGATGCGGTCGCCGGCCTGGTTCCGATCCACCACGCCGAGCTCGTCCACCAGGAAGCTGCTGCAGCGCTCCATGTGCTGCCGCCGCACCTGTACACGGAGGAGGGCACACATCCAACTGCTGTCAACTCCTTCAGATGTCCACACAAGTCCTTCAGATGTCCGCACAAGTCCTTCAGATGTCCACACAAGTCCTTCAGATGTCCACACAACTCCTTCAGATGTCCACACAAGTGCTATATGGAGCAATCCAGTTCTGCCCGGCCAAAGATTCCCTCCAATCTTCTAAATAGTTCCGTGTCCCTTATCTCACACCTGCAAGTCCTTGAAGCCTACAATGGACACTGTCCCAACCTAAGACCAAAATCTCACATTGAGCAAGATCAAAACTCTCTCACCACCGTGTCGCTCCGTTCTCAGTTGATGTGATTGGACAAATGTATTAACTACAGCCCATCGCTCTAATCCGATTGGCTGAGAGTTTCTCTCTCTCTCTCTCTCTCTCCTTGTTCTGGATCGACACTATGAGACATAGTTTCATACTGATGTACAGTATGTTGGTGTGCTTTGTATTTTAATACTCCCCTTGCTTGTCGAGAGAAAAGGTGTTTAAGTTAAAGCTGGATTCATTCCAGCCATATGTAACAATATCTTTTGTTACAATAACTACTGACCGGGAGGATGGATTTGCCTCAATTTTCTTTAGCTTCGTTTTAACCGAGATGTTAACTGATGAACAGTGGTGGAAAGTAACGAATTACATTTACTCACATTACTGTAATTAATTACTGTTTATGAGTAATTTGTAATTTTCTGAGTAGTTTTGGAAGTGTAATTTTTTCTATTACTCAAGTACATTTTTACCTTAGTACTTTTTACTCATTACATTTGAGTCTGCTCACGTTACAAAATTACAAAACATATTGGTGGACGGTGAAATATTTTAATTTGGGCGGAAAGTTAAACTCCTGTGCAGCCTGGCAAGCCAGAACCAACACATCGTCCAAGCATCGCACATCGCTAGATGGTAGGGGTGCATACTTGGAGGGCATTTCTAGTTGAAAACTGTAATTTGAATATTGATTTTAAAAAAAATCATGCCTTTTTTGCATTAAATCATTAAAAAGTTACTTTTACTCATTTTACTCATTACATTTTAAATGAAGTAATTTTGTACTTTTACTCGAGTACATTTTGAGAGAGGTAATTTTACTTTTAATCTGAGTACAATTTAAGCAATGTAAAGATACTTTTACTCAATTATAATATTTCAGTACTCTTTCCACCTCTGTTAACTGAGATATGTCAAGATTCAAGATGATCTTCGTCCCATTGGGAATTTGGGCAGGAACAGCACCTTTATTAAAATTAAAAGACTGAGAAAAACACTCTGTAACCATCATGCCTCGGTCATGTCACAATTCCTACAGAAAGCATGACTCTACAATATTTATGCGTTTTCCTTTTTTTGATATCCCTTTAGCAGTCAGCATCGATTGCATACCTTAGTTAAGTTAAGCAAGTTCCTTCCTTACCAGCAGCAATTTCTTTACAATTCTGCTAAAACAAACTAAGGGTTTTCCAGAATCGTAAAATATCTTCAAAGTTATCTTTATGACAGAGACACACATGGACAGGAAAGATAACCCTGACCATTGACAGGGTAATAGAATTGGCCAATTTGAATATGCATTGTTGAGAAACAACTATGCTTTTCACTTTGTACAGTTCTACCGCACCCTCAGTCAACATACAGGGCCTTGTAGCTGCAGGTTATATAACACACTGACCGCGAGTGGCGGCTGACTCACGCAGGACGAAAAAGACATTCCAAATTGTTGAGTCATTTCCACAGATCTCTAGACGCCATCGGCTGCTAATGACCACGCATTTCACTGCGACTAGAAGATTGGTGCTTTCAAGTCATTTTAAAAGCAAAACTGCCCATGGCTGCGTTGCATGTTGCACCAATAATAATGATGATGACAGCGATAAAAAAAGAATGAGTGAATAATGCCGGCAGATGTACATGCAACAGCTGGTTTTAGTTGAAGTGTATTAAAAAATGCTTATTGTCAAACCAGATATTCCGGGACCTGGCTGGTTTGATATTAACAGGTATGCGATCTGCGCTCTCAGTAATGACGTCACACCGTGTGGCCACATCTCACGCACCTGTGCCGAGCACACACACAGTCAGTGTCTTCATCAATGCTGATATATGACAATCACCACCAGCAACAACACCTATAGATAGATGGATGGATAGTTCCTTACCTATTGGCAATGGGACATTTCCATGTAAAAATCGGAGTGACTGATTACGTACAACAACGGGACCGCGCATGTTTACATGCCACGTGAAGAGTGCAAAGCGCCATGGCACTGCACATCACTAGACGTTATACTATGCAACATCTAGTGATGTGCGATGCATGGATGATGTGTCGGTTGTGGGTCAGGGAACTACTCTACGAGAATGTGCATTGATAATGGATTGCCCCACATACGTAGTCGAACTCGTGACACTGCGGACGCAGCGCCACTAACATGAATGGGGTCGCGTTAGGTGCAGTGTCCATAACCACTTGGCCAACGCGGACCCAGAATCGTCCATCTTCTAACTAAAAACATTTGAGGAGAATTTTTAGGAAGAGAAATGTAACATTTAGGAAAAAATAAAGTATGATACAGATCATCAGCAATAAAGAAACTGACAGAGGCGTCGTCAGCACTAGCTAGGGTACATTGTTCCAAAGGCGTTGTCATGGTAACGATCATGTTGGTGATTGAACAATTTTCCATGCAAATAAATTCATTCATTCATTCATTCAATAATACCTCTTCCATGTACTCTGGCTCGGAAGCTGAGGCATCCCACCGGTTGTTGAGGATGAAGATGTTGGGACTGGAAAGACGCTCGTTCACCTTGTGGAAGAAGAACTTCTCCTGTGCACACAAACGAAAAGGCTACAACTTCAGCACCGCTAGCACACCAGGTTGCAGGACCACTGTGCACAAACTGCACATAGATTTAAAGACAACTCTTAATGTATTTTAAAGACTGCTTGTTTGATTAACTGTTAGTGAAATATAAGCGATCAGTGCCAAGCATAGCTTATCAAGATTGGCCCTATAGACGACATCCTAATGTCATCCTCCGACTTGAGTGGTACCTCCTAGGGGTGTTCGATCTCGGAAAAAAAGTAAATCAGGAGTGCATATGACGATCTCACGATCTTGCATTACATTTGCATTTAAACGCACAAACATTTATATTGTAATGCCGTTATATTACAAATTCGCTGTGTTATCATACACTTAAGATAGGCCATGTATATCCCCCCCCCCCCCCCTGTTGTGATGGTGAAATGGTTTGGCCCGAAAGTGGGCGTGTGCTCCGTGCAATGTCGCATTGGCTAGCAGTGTGCAATGCGCACGGCGATTCTGCCTCCTTGTATCATTTGTGGACTTTATTTTGTCAGCACCTATCCAGGCATTGAAATATTATATTAGTGTTGGATGTCTGTATTCGCCCTGGCGTGGCGTGGGCCATTCCTGCCCGAAACTTGATGTACCAAGCGTGTTGTGGAGATTATTATTTTGCACGAAGCGTGTTGCGGATACGGCAGCGGGTCCCCATGGTGCCGCCATGGAGATTATATATCACCATTGATTTGGTGCATAGAAATACATCCGATAGACTAACTTTCAATGTGTATCGCGATGCTCCTGATCTAGTAACAGATTGTGACTGCTTAGAATCGTGGGACGATCGAAGATCGTCAGATCCGACTCCCTCAGTACCTCCTGACCCTGATGAAGGCATGGGATTACCTCTATCTAACTTAGCCTAGTTTAACACAACAACCATGGTTGATATCTGGCTCTGTCCAGTATAGATTAATGAATCCTTTAATTCCAAAATGCATGGAAAAGCTGCGTTCAGCTTTGGCCTATGGAATGGTGAAATGTTGACGTTTATAAGAAGTTCAAGACACATCTCTTTGACCTGGCTTATAACTAGGAGGTTGCCGTCATCGGCACATCAGCCTATTCTACGCGCCTGTGTGTGTCTGCGGGTGAGTGAAAGTCAGGATTTGGGGATCAGGAAAGAGGTTAGAGTAGGGGTTAGGTTGAGGTTAGGTCGAGGGTGAGGGTTAGGTTTAGGGTGAAGGTTAGGTTGAGGGTTGGGATTAGTTTTAAGGTGAGAGTTAGGTTTAGGATGAGGGTTAACCTGTAATGCTGCAGTGACTAACCCCAACCCCCTCAAGTTGGGGGTTGGGGTTAGGTTGAGGGCCTCAACCTAACCCCAACCCCCAACTTGAGGGTTGGGGTTAGGTTGAGAGTTAGGTTTAGGATGAGGGTTAACCTGTAATGCTGCAGTGACTAAACGGCCGGTATTCGTGTGTGCCAGTTTGCTTGTGTTAGGAGGCTGTGGGTAATGTACTGTTCAATCTTCTGTTTTTGTAAAGCACTTCATGTTGCTATACATAAGTGCTATGTAAAAAAACAACGTTTGAGTTTAGGCATAGTCCCTTATCACGTTTGATCATTGCCTATATGTAGAGAGCTGAGCTCAGACCTGCCACAACACTCTTCATTGCATTAAAAGTCATTATTGTTTTGTTACAAGTTGTATAAAATGGTTGGTGAATATTGACAATTTCTGTAAGTGGTTGACCCAGGAGTCTAAAGTCACAAGTGCATGATTTGATGTGTCAGGTTCTGCGTTTTGAAGGCGAGAGGAGCAGGCTTAAATGGAATACAACCAGAGTCCACAGCTTACCGTTTGCATCAGTGTGGACTCTGCGTTGGCCACCAAGACAAAGACATCAGCGTCGAGGCAAAACTTGTCAATCCAGCTGTCCAGCTCTGTGGTGACATCAATACCAGGGCTGGGGAATGCACAAGATCAGATTTAGAGATGTAGACAGTGTATTTAGAACTACACCATCTAGCTTACATCTACAGATCTTCAGAGCCAATACTACCATAGTAGATTTAGTGAGAGAGAGATTCACAGCTTGGAACGGGTTAGCGCTGACCACATTAGCACCACTGATGACACTAGCACTACTGATGACACTAGCACGAGTAAGGATGGGCAAATTCTGCCACCGTATCTCTGTGCAGCTGCTCCCCTGCACATCTTGTATTTTGTTTTCATACCACTGTTTCATAAGAATGTTTTTTTGGGGGGATGCAAGAGTCCTTTTTCACTCTTTATTTGAGAGAGACAGAGCTAGCAGAGAGGGTATCAGCATCCTTACCTATCTACCAGTAGATTACTGCTAGCAGAGAGAGGGTATCAGCATCCTTACCTATCTACCAGTAGGTTCCAGCTAGCAGAGAGGGTAGCAGCATCCTTACCTATGTACCAGTAGATTACTGCTAGCAGAGAGGGTACCAGCATCCTTACCTATCTACCAGTAGGTTCCAGCTAGTAGAGAGGGTGTCAGCATCCTTACCTATCTACCAGTAGATTACTGCTAGCAGAGAGGGTACCAGCATCCTTACCTATCTACCAGTAAGTTACAGCTAGCAGAGACGGTACCAGCATCCTTACCCATCTACAAGTAGGTTACAGCTAGCAGAGAGTGTATCAGCATCCTTACCTATCAACTAGTAGGTTACTGCTAGCAGACAGGGTATTAGCATCCTTACCTATCTACCAGTACAAGGTCATCTCTCAGAAGGGCACACTTGGCTTTCGGCCACATGACACACACCAGA
>OMKY01236746.1:0-17320 GCA_900302395.1 Bregmaceros cantori | reverse complement strand
TCTCTCACTCTCTCTCTTTCTCTCGTGTTCTATCTTTTGTATCCCTCTTACTCTCTCTCTCTCCCCCTCTATCTTTTTCTAGCCTCCCTCTCCCTCTCACACACACATTCTATATCTCTCTCTCTTCCCCTCTCTCTCTCTCTTCCTCTCTCTCTCTCTCTGGCTTTGCACATTGTTGCAGGTGTCTCTCTATATCCTAAATTCCGTGTCTCTCGCTGCTGCCTCAGAGCAGCTGAGAAAGAAAGAAAGAGAGAGAGAGAGAGAGAGGAGAGGGAGAGAGAGAGAGACTTGTATTTGATGAGCCACACCAACTAAAGCATGCCACAGTTTTGCCTTTAATAGTGTATGAAGAAGAAAAAGTGAAATATATTCCCCCCACTGCAGCTTGACAATCATTAGTTAGCCCTTTTCCTTTTCTTTCCTACCACTCTGACACCATAGTTGCAAGCCCTAATGTACGACGTGCAATATATTACTTTATAATGACCCTCCCAACACCACGCCAGAGTGTGTGCGTGTGTGCGTGTGAGTATGTTAAGAGTTGAAAGTGAGTCTCTTCTCTAAGGACATAAATGCAGGTCTGGCTTCGTCTCGCTGCGCACCACGTGGTGCACTCGCACGTCTTATTAACTCCGCCGGCTCCGACGCCGTCGTAATGGCCGCAAAAGACTCGGCGAAACAGCGGGTTAGCCGTGTGCTGCTGCTGCTGCTGCTATTCGCGGGCCGCGCCGACAAAACACACGGTACATTCAAAAGACGTTAAAATGGAAGCCGAATTCTCCGGCAATACACGTGTCCTGCTTCTACTTCGTTGATTTGGATTTTGCTGTTTAAAATTATGTTACTTAAATGTATAGAAGTTAGATGTATGCAAATTTCCCCCAGCTAAAAGTCAATGTCTTTTCCTCCTTTAAAGTAGTTTTCACATTAAAACCTTTTAAATTGGGCTTAGTTTACTTCAATGTATACAAGTTAGATGTATGGACATTTCCCCCTGCTAAAAGTCAATGTCTTCTCCTCCTTAAAGGAGTTTTCACATTGACAATCTTTTAAATTGTCTTTAGTCTACTCAAATGTATACAAGTTAAATATATACAAATTTCCCCTGCTAAATGACAATGTATTATTCTCCGTTAAAGGAGTTTTCACATTGACAATCATTTAAATCGCTTTAGTTTACTTAAACATATACAATTTAGATATATACAATTTTCCCCTACCAAAAGTCAATGTCTTTTCCACCGTTAAAATAGTTTTCACAATGACAACCTTAATTTCACTTTGGTTTAAATAAATATAAACAAGTTGAATGGTTACACATTTGTAGGTATTTTTTTTAATCAGGACTTCTGTCTCAATTTCCTCTTTCTCCTTCTCTCTCGTCTCCCGGAAAGGTAGTTAGGTAAACTGCTAGTGTATTTCTACTATAATCTAAAACCAAACTTGCTTTTGTAAGGCGCTACGAGGCAACCTTGGTTGCGATTTTGTTGCTACACAAAGAAGTCTTGAGTTGAGTTGCGATATTTGGTGTAAAACATTGTAAAGTCAAAGGAAATATTCTCGGCCATTCTGAAATATTTTATTTTCCACATACTGTCCGAATGTAGAAAATTGTAAATCACAAGTTGTCCTAGAATGTAGAAATCTCCATCTTTCACTAATATAAATAGTGGAAGATATTTGATGAATGCTCAAACATCCGTACGCATTTTTGTTAAATTTAGAATTGTTTGGCCCTGAAAGAATAAGCAATGCATAGTTCATAAAGCACACTTTTCTAATTATAAATATGCCTACCCAAATGAATTAATGTTCATCAACGAATTCACTTTTTTGACTTTCCATCAATTTATTATAGCAATCAAGCCGTTGCGTTTGACGTCACGCGTGGGCGGCGGCCATATTGCTGCCAGCATGTGGTTTGTTTACACTCTCACTGCGTGCCCGCGCGTACAGAGACATGGTTAGAGAGAGAAATAACTGTTCAAATGTGTAGAATATAAATAACAAAAAATGTTAAAATCTGAAAACTGAATTATCTCTTTTCCTCTTGTAAAGATTGCTGCACGCTGTGAAACGGTGTCTTCGGTGGCAATAATCTAAAATCTTGTATCGTCCCGACCATAGGGGCTCATCAAGTTTGAGGAGAAATCCACAGTACAGAAAAAGAAATGCCATTCCCATATAGTAATTCCCACGTTTTTAACCCATGAAATTCTCTTCAAAGAGACTAGAAATAATGCAAGTTCCACGTGTCATGGTCACCAATGCAACTGCCTGCAACAACCGCCGGAAACTGCAGTTGCATTGGTGTTCACAGGCCATTACACGCTTGCATTCAGTCAACTCATCACTAACTGGGACTATGCGGGACATTCTTTCAACGCACCTGAACAAGACAGACGCACATTTGCAGTTCACGCCCGTACACCTGAATTCGCGTACGTATAGCCACCGCCCCCGCACTGCGAACAGCTGTGCGGCCACGCGCAAACATCTGCTGCGCGCTGATGTACGCGTCACGCGAAGGCGGGCGACCGGGCACTGACTGCGGCTGTGTCACTACCGGCTCCAAGAGACCCGCGCACACAACGGATCTTTTGTTGTGCCCCTGACCGGCATTAATGCGCTGTTTTTTTCCTCTTTTGTTTCCTTTTGTCGAAGGCCAGTTTTTGCCAGTCTCCAATTAAATGGGGCCACTGCTCTGTGGGTATAATGAGGCAAATTGCTAATTAGCATCATTAGTTAACGCCACGGTGGAGCTAAGAACCAGGGTTCTGGGTTTGAGAGTGGATTAGGTCTAATGCGTTAAAGAGGGGAGCTGTGCTTCTGCGGCCCAAATCATCATACATCCACCAATGCAGCTCAGCGGTTGACTTATAGCCAATTAATTAAAATGAAAGAATTGCAAAATAGATTCATTATAGTAATGAAGTCAACTGGGGCGTGCGGTCCGCAGGTCAATGAGAGCCAATGTTGCACTGGGCTGCTGGGCCTTGATTATAAGTTGACCTGGGATGTCGAGCTGCAATCGATTAATCGATTGATCGATGATAATCGATTATTAAAATAATCTGCAACTGATTTGATAATAGATTAATCAGCAGCGATTAATCATTTCATGGTTTGGCTTATTCTCCGCTCAAACATGTTCAATATATGTTGTTCCTAATGCAATTTTTCCAGTGTCAAGGCCCCCAATACAATAAAGACAACACGTAAGCTTGCGTGAAAGCCCAACATGTTGTAATGTAGCCTGCAAGAGTAGACTCTTTCATGCTATTACTATAAAATGGAGTTAGCGAAACAGCAAAAAGTTTGTAATATTAACATTGCAAACATTTAATAATGTTTCATAATCATAATTATTGATAATAATTGTTCCGATTTTAAAGGTAAAATGAGCCGAGATTAATCGATTGATCGCTAGCTCAAATGACTGATTAATCGATTATCAAAATATTCGTTAGTTGCAGCCCACCTGGGATGATTTACGATATGATCGGGAACTTTTTATATTGGTATGTTCTGGAACATGAACCTTTATTGATAAATAATGATAACTGGTTAATACCAGCGTTATTTTGTTCCTCAAAGTTTTCGTTGAAACATGGTGCAGTCTGTTCCATAGGTGTCCTCTGCTCCGCCAGTCTCTGCTGCTGTGCTCCATCCCTTCCCAACCCCTGCTCCCACCGCGCCCCTGAGTACGCCGCACGCTGCTCCGGCAGTCCATTCCCAGCCGCGCCCGGGTGAGCGCCAACTTGAATTGAAACACGGTGTTTCAGCTGACAGACGTTTTTTTGGTGTAACCCATTCGGGAACATCAATTTATTGGTGGAACTCTTAACCGGGAACGCCATAATTCTGTTTCTTTTCGGAACGTACCGATTGGGAAAAAAAATATCGGTTCAAATTCCTGTCTGGAATGGCTGGATGAAGAGTTGCATGTAAATGCTCTGGACATGCTGGCCATGGACTTAAATTCATCGATCGTTATTCGATCGTAATTTCTTATTCCATGTAACAAATAGAGCTAAGTTAGCATGCTAGCTCCGCCATCTGCCTACCGAACCGGCCATTCATTTCCACAAAAGGCGTTTCCACCAAAGTAAATGGATATTATAACCATTATCAAAATATTTGACAGAAAGTTAGTTATTTTTGTTTTTGTATCACCAGCTAAGGTATATAGGTAAAACAAAAAACAATACCGTGCAAAATTTGGATAATGCTTCCTTTTAGGGTACATTAATTACCATATATTCATATAATTTCATGCAAATGAAAGGCACCACTTGGTAGTCAGTATACTAAAAATATTTAAATTACATAGCAAGTAGTAGAAAGGGACTATAGTAACAGCGAAATGAACTCTATGAGACGAGCGGGCTGCATAGTATAACAGAATATCTAATAGTCCCCATGTTGTAGATAGCTAAATACATAATGAAGGCAACATGAAATAATGCTTTAAGTCATTCAGTGCTTTACTATGTTTTTTGTTAATAGCACCGCCAAAGACGCGTTGTTGTGTCATCGAATTTTATGGGGGAAAAAAATAAATAAATAAATACAATTGGCTTGTGGGGCCTTATAAAGGGAGCATATAGCAACGGCAGATACTGCCACCTAGCCGACACCGTCCGCACTGTGCCTGCATTTGCTAAAGATTTTTTGAGAAATCAGCAGTTTTTACTCATACCCGCCCGTGTTCTGGAGGCTATGACTAAAGAATGGAAACGGGTAGAAACAAACATTTTGGTCTGAAGCTTCCTTTGCCATGTGTTTTGTTGACGAGGACACAGAACTTATTTTTCTATAGGTCTTTAAAAAACATTCACATGTTAAAATAAAAATATATAAATATTATATAAAATATAAAAACCTGCCACTCGGTGGTGCTGAATTTGAAAAGGGGCCGGCACGGAATGAGTTAATATGCCACCAAAGGAAGCATTTCAAACCAGGTTTCAGAGGGTTGAAACCGTGTGGAGGTTTGTATTTTGTCAAATTTGGAGGTAGCGCAGGGCAGGCGCGGGGGCGGTAGCGGCTTGGAGAGCCCAGACCTGGAGGTTACGGGGCTGTGATGGAGAGAGTCCCCCCCCCCAGCCCCCCCTGCGGTGCCCGTAAATTGCCTCGGCGTATCGCACACACACAGCCCCGCTACATCACTCAGGTGTCATGGTGCGAGAGGCGCGTGCGCCGCAGAGAAAAAGACCATCCGCGGCTCAACTTTGATAGGGAGTAAACAGCGTGGCTGGCTTAGTGCTTGTTGTTGTCGGGGGAGGTGCGCGCGCGGCAGCAGAGCCCCTTCGCCGCTCGGGATTTACAGCAGCCGAAAGTAGGCTGCGCGGTGTGCCGCTGTAGGCAGTAAATCCGCCCCCCAAAAAAACCCCAACATTTGTGGTGTTTGTGAAACATTGTGAAACAAAATGGACAAAAACAAAATCAAAATAAACAAACAAAAATCCTTCCGATTTCATTGACACTCGAGTGAATGAATGTTTCAGTTGACAATATTTTAGATAACATGACAAGGTAGATAGAATGTCTTTTTAAAAAGATAATATATTTTTAAGCTACACCATACGTCAGCATAGGAGGTACATCCGCGAGAAACAAAGCATGTAAACCAAAATGCACAAAGAAAGATTAAAATAGACAAACATTAGACTTTACATTTCAGTCACACACAAATGAATCAATTGTTTTGGTTGCATAACTTACTTCTGCCTGCAGCCTAACATGACGTAAAACATTGCGTTGATTAATAATTGGCTGTGTAATTACTATTAAACATAATTTTCCTCACATCAATTTAGAATTTTTAATCATATTTGGCTGCATAGTAGCTAACAGTTATTACGTTTTACATACAAATGCTGATATGGTTGTTTCATGTGACGTTACAGCTGGTATCACTTACGTTGAAGTATACGTATACGTTCGGTTAAGTGGTAACATTTCCGCAAATGCAACAATGTAGTTAGGCATATTGATATCATATTACCAAGGATAAATCAATAATATAACACTTTTAAACAGACAATCTTAAGCAAACTCCGCTCTCCGTCTGTTCGTCTGACTGTGATGATACCAGCAATATGTCTGCCGCCGCCAAGCCGTGACGCCACCATGCAACAGCCCTATTGGCAGTTTTAGATAGTCTTTTGTGTCAAAGATTAGAAAGATAGAACATTGCACCACTCCTGAATATATTCCCACAGCCCCAGCAAGGCGGCGATTGAGCTAACCACCGCGAGACAACTTGTGTTGTGAATTGAGTAGAGCTGCAACCGATGAATCGATTAATTGATGATAATGGATTTTTGAAATAATCCACAATTATTTTGATAATTGATTAATCTGCAATGATGAATCGATTCTTTGTTTGGTTGCTCAAATGTGTTGAATATATGTTGTTCCGAATGTCCCATTCTCTTGGATATAGAACACTGTTAAGCCCCAAAGCAACACATATAATACAATAAAAATAACAAGTAAGCTTGGGTGAAAAACCTATATGTTATAAATTACCACGGAAGAGAAGGCTTTTCCACGCTAATGCTAAAAAACGGAAATATTAAAGATAAGTGGAGATGGCAAAACAAAAATTAAAAAATTAAAAACAACCGAAAATAGTCAGTGTGTCAGTGTTCAAATATATAGAGAACAGAAAAAAAATGTTTTTTACCGGTTTTGTGGATTTCATAATATTCCGTTTCTGTTCCGGAACAATTGAAGAAATCTTTTTTCGTTTACGCTTCCGCTCCGCGTACAATTCCGTACGTTTTTGGTTTTTGTTTTCGTTCCTTGAACCGGTTCGGAGCCCTGGAAGAGAGAGTGCGTCCCTCAAATCATAGGTCGAGCAGTGCCACAGGTTCGGATCCCCTGTCCGGCTTTTCTGCAGTCTCTTCATCCCAGTTTCCGATTTAATCCTATCACTATCTCTCTCAATAAAGAATGAAAAACGGCGCTTGCGCCCAAAAATTAACAAAAAAAAAAAGTCAAAATAATAACGTTTCATAATAATAATAATAATAAGTGTTAATAATCGTGACCGATTTCAAAGGGGAAAAAACTGAAGTGATTAATCGATTAATCGTCGGTAAAAACGGGCGATTAATGAATGATGAAAATAATCGTTAGTTGCAGCTGTAGCATTACGTCTGTGTTCAGCTCTAACCAACAAGGCATGCAGCTGAGATTTGCGTGGCCCAATCCATCATATGCATGTGTCAATAGACGTGGAGTCGTTTCCAGTGACTGGTGTCTGGCATGAAATTGATTCCAGAGCAGCGGCACGTCGTCGCGCTGGCAGCCTCGCACGCAGATTGGAAAACAGAAAGGCGTGTAAGTACAATGTTCTCACATTTCCACATTATTATGCTGCGACGGGAGGCCGCGCTGGTGAGCCAGCAGCCCTTTAGGAGGTAGCGCAGTATCACTGTGCATTCCAAGTGCTTTGGAAAAAACTGAAAAGCAACCAAAAAACCTCTGGTTTATGCGTCAAGCGTTCCACAGCCCTGGCACATTGTCAGAGATGGCGAAAGTACCGGGATTTCCAAAATACATTAGTGAAAAAACAACTCGAGTAAGACTACAAAGCACTGATCCAAATATCTACTCGAGTAGAGTAAAAAGTACTGGCTGAGAAATGTACTCAAAAAGTATTTTTGAAAGTATAAAGTGCAGGCTCTAAAATGTACTCAAAAGTATTTTTGAAAGTATAAAGTACTAAAAATAAAATTGTATGTAAAATGCATTTTTTTTCAATGTTAGTTTGTCAATGTTATTATTTAATTAATTACTAACAACCTAGCCTAATTTAGCTGATATCTCGGGACTAAATGAAAACCACTTATTAAGTTAATAACTGGGACTGTACTCGGTGCATCAGCGCCCCCTACTGACTCATATTATACATCGTATCCTACCCCGTCAGTGCGCAAGAAAGAGAAAAAGTAACAAGCCTGCTTTAGTAAAAGTAAGGAGTAGAAGTACATATATTTTTGTTAAAAAGTTACTCAGTACAAGTAAAAAGTAATCACAGAAAAAAGTACTTCTAAAAGTACAGATACTTGAAAATTCTACTTAAGTACAGTACTTAAGTATTTGTACTTCGTTACTTGCCATCTCTGCACATTATACATATCCATACATAAATCTGTTCCAGACTATCTCCCAAGAAATATCGAGTATATTCAATTGAAATGGACGGAGGTCCCACGGCAATGGGGAATGAGATCGTGACGTCGGGCGAGGAAACCTGCTGCCATTTCAGATGGAGCGCGCCCGCTGCTCCGCCTCCTGGCATAAGATAATTCATTACACAATATTAAAATCCTGAATGAAGCTGAAAATGGTCTGAATGGGCCCCAAAAAAATTAAATATGGTTTAGTATAATATCATATTAGACTACAAGCATCATAAAATATTTGTACATTTCCTACACACTTATTTCCTACACACTTAACACATTTGACCATTATTATCATATTATCACCATCATATTTCAAATAATATTCAATAATGCCAGATTCATGTTTTGTTTAGTCTTTTTTCTTTCTGTATATTTTAACAACAAACAGAACGTGAAAAAAACAAACAAAAAAAAACGGTCTATTTTAAGGGTCTTGTTTTGTCATTGTTTTAAGCAGATGACAATTAACCACATGAAATTACTCGCATATTTCCCTACTTTTCTACAGGATGCCATGTTTGTGTGGCATTGTGGGCCAATTTTTATTTATTTTTTTGTGTTGTGTGCAATTCTTTTTATACATTTTTGAACAAGAAACACGCACATAACAAGGTCAACGAATGACACGACGACAACAACAGCATGACTTAAAAACGCAAAAACTAACAAACCTCTCCAGACATTAAAGGGTGGATACAAAAACTGTATCTTTTCAGCTCCTCAGCAGCTGACACCCAGCAGGCGATTTTCTTCTCTCTAAGCCTGGCAGTCGATTGCTCGAGATAAATGATATCCAGATAGCATAACATCCAGTGTTTAATATTCAGCTTGTCAGGGTGTTTCCACCTTAGCTCGTTCAACTTCAGCAGCCATGAGGTCCACCAAAACTGGTTTTATATCTGGGTGCCGGCTGCTGAGAGAAGCAATTGAACAATAAAGCAGTGACGGATTTAGGGACGGGGACTGCAAACACTTGTTTGAGAGAGAACACTGTTGTGGGCCAATTGTTATGATCAGAGTTGGGTGTAATCTGTTGTAATAACGGACGGATTACTAACGGATTACTTTTTGAGCAACTTTGTAATCTAACGAGTTAGCCCCCACTTGACAGGTGATCCGCTCCTAGTTAAATTTTTTTCTAAAGCGATAAGTTACTCGTTAGACGTTACTATGCCTACATTTACCAAAATTGCCCCCTTCGACACACACTGTTTTACGGAATCGTGTGTGTGCGCATGTGTGTTTGTGTGTCGTTGTAGTGGTGCTGCATTTGCAGCTGCCGCTATCACGCCGGTGGCAAGCAGGCTGCATAGTTTGCAGAGCGCAAATGGGTGATTTAGTCAGACGGCCAGCGTTCCCTGCGCGAGGGTAATCCCCCAACAGTTCCCTACACAACACAGACAGGTCCCCGCGGTCCAGTGCGATCTCCCGTGTGCGGTCGCTTTCGTCGCAAGTCTTTGTGTCCGACCGCCGTAGAGCGGATATTTTAGTGCGCTTCAAAATGTATTCCAATCCACTTGAGATGGATGAGGCGGTGCATATATGAGCAATTTTGAATTTTATTGTAGAACAGGTATGAATATTATTCTTAATTGGGTTTTATTTGATCAGCAACGGAAAGTAATCTAACTCGTTACATGCTTCAATCAGTAATCCAGTAACGTAACAGATTATTTTTCAATGTCAATAACAAGTAATTTAACGGGATTACAGTCAAAAGTAACAATACCCAACTGTGGTTATGATCAAACTAAATCCGGATTAAAGCCTTTCCAGATTGGTGTGTTCCAGGTGTGTCTCACCTGAAGCGCTGGGCCTGGTGGTGCAGAGGTCCCGGGTAGCGTCGGTTGGGAGACTGGTACAGCTGGGACAGCAGGGCTTGGCTCGTCTTCTGGGACGGGTTGTTCGCAAACTTTACGGTGATGGGCTCGGCCGCTCCGGAGGGCTTCTGTCCGTTCAGGCCCTTGATGGCCTCCTCGGCCTCTATCCTCTTATCGAAGCGGATGAAGCCCACGCCCCGCGACCCGCCTGTGGGGCCAAAACATCACAAAACGCCAAAGCGCACCTTTACTTCACGGATCATGTGACGTGCAGTCAAAAGTCAAAGCCAACTTTATTGTCAGCCCCTCACTTTGCAAACTTGCTTTGTAAGATGACCAAAATTTTGTTTCCTCCCAAACTCCTGATGTGCAATAAAAAGGACGCAAATAGTTCCCAAATTCACAACGATAAAAACTGTCCTTAGGACATAAGAATGGATTTTAAGGGGGCCGCGTTGGCCGAGTGGTTATGGACAACGCAACCCCATTCATGTTAGTGGCGCTGTGTCTACCGCAGCGTCCGCAGTGTCACGAGTTCGACTACGCCCGTCGACTTGTCTGCAATGTCTACCCCCAATCTCTTCAACCCAGTTTCCGACTAATCTTATCCAATAAAATATGGAAAAACGGCGGAAACGCCGGAAAAAAATAACTTAAAAAAAAATTAATAGATTTTAAAACAAATAATAAATAGTTGGGCTACAAGGTTCAGCAACCCAATGGCCTGTGGGAAGAAGATTTTTTAATGACAAAATATGCTCTATGATCGAATTTGGCATTGCCTTAATGCGGTCAGCACAAAGCGTTACTCCAGCCAGTTATTCTTGCTTATTATTTAGTAAGCCTACTGGATTATTATTTCATTTTTTTTAAAGTTATTTTTTTCCGGTGTCGTTTTTCCATCTTTTATTGGATAGGATTAGTCGGAAACTGGGTTGAAGAGATCGGGGGTAAACATTGCAGACAAGTCGACGAGCGTAGTCGAACTCGCGACACTGCGGACGCTGCAGTAGACACAGCGCCACTAACATGAATGGGGTCGCATTGGGTGCGGTGTCCATAACCACTCTGGATAATTATTTCATTAACACTTTCAAAACTGCAGAATTACATTTTTTATCCGACACTGGTTTTACCAGACCCAACGCAACGACTAGCGGTGTGCGATGCGTGGACGTTGCGTTAGATCTGGCTCGCCAAGCTAACACAAACACAGACACAAAGGTAGGAATGTCTCTCTGAATTCATATGCGTGTTGTGTGCGTGTGCGTGCATGTGGGGAATATTGTTGCGTTTCCACTGGTATCTTTTAATGGCCTCCCTGCTTGGATTTTAATGAGGCTTCCGTTCCTAGACGATGATTTACTCCTAACGTTGTCAAGGCGATACCAACAATGTTGAAAAGACTATTTACCTGCAGCGTTTCAAAGTGTGAATGTGACTCTGCATGCGCGTGTGCGCGTGTGTGTTTTGACGTGCGTATGTGTCCATGTCTGCACGTAAATGTGTGTGTGTGTGTGTGCGTGTGTGTGGTTTCCATGGTGATGGTGATACCTGGAATGTACCTGGTGTATGTGTGTGTGTGTGTGTGTGTGTGTGTGCATGTGTCTATGGCTGTTGTCATAGTGACAGCGAGATCTAGTTGCTGTCACCACACACACACCACACACACACACACACACACACACACACACACACACACACACAGTTATGCCTTTTTGTTATTCTAAGTCTTAAACCAGCCATGTCGCTGACTGTCTCGTGGACTTGGTATGTTGTATTCAGTGGGTCTGACAAGCTCCCACCAGCCAGCTCCTCGAGACAAAGAAGGTAGAAAAAGACGCCCCTCGCTGCTCAATTTTAAAAATGCCAATGCCATCTTAGCTCCGTTCTGTGAGGGTGTGATCCCATCGCAGGTTTGAGTTGCGGCGTGACGGTTTGTTTGGGAGTTGTTTCGTCAGCTGGTAAAACAACTTCATTATGCTGATTGGCTTGTTGCCATGGCTCAGGCGTCTCACTCAACGTTCACCCATTTCTTCCATCCGGACAAATGAGGGACAGTTTTTTTTAGGATGATATTGTGACATCAAAACATAAAGAGGAGACTTCATGGACCAAAAAATGTATAGAATGTCATCTTTGTATGTAGTAGGATCAGTATTAAACAGGGCTTCAAACCGGTTCAGGGAACAGAAACGAAAGCGGAACTATTATTATTTTTTATGTTCTGGAACACTAACACTTATTTAAATCTAATGGTTACCGGTTAATACCGGTTTTATTTCGTTCCTCTAACACGGCGTGGTCTGTCCTATAGGTGTCCACTGCTCCGCCAGTCTCTGCCGCCGCGGCCGCGAGGAGCGTCAACTTGAATTGAAACACCGCCTGGCACAACTTGTGTTTCAGCTGACAGGAGAGAAATTAAATGTTCCAGGTTGTTCTAACCGGTTCGGTTGGTGGAACACATAACCGGAAACATTCTAATTTCATTTCGGAACGAACCGATTGGGAAAAAATATTGGTTCAAAGCCCTGGTATTAATATATGGAAAATTAAAAATATGTCTGTTTTCTGCTTGTTTTACAATCTTTGCATAAAGTGGACACTTTTGGTCCAAATACATAAAGTCTTCCATTGAATTAGGTCATCCACAGCGGTCCGAAATGTGTAAAGTGCATCAAACAATTTAACTAATGCCAAAAACAATTGACATTGTATCACATTGTAGCTTGGGCATCTACTGGTCATTGGGTAATTTGTATACAGGGGAACTGACCCGCACATGCGTCAATTCCCAATAGCCCCGTTTACATGGTACCAAAAAGCCTAAATAGAATATGCTTATAGGTAGTTCATGTATACACAGCCACGGATCCACTTCAAGTGGATCGGAACACATTTTGACACGGATTAAAAGAGGTGACCACCCGCCGCCCGGTGCGACCCCAGCCGCCGCGTTATAAGCCAGGGTTAACGAGATGTGTCTCAAGCTTCTTTTTAAAAACATCAACAGTCTCCACGGCCCTGAGGCCCTCTGGTAGACTGTAGGCTGAATGCCGCCTCTCCAAGTGAAAATTAACTCGTGGAACTACTGAGAGCCCTGTGCCGGTGGACCTCAGTTTCTGCGAAATATGGAGGGGCGAGATTGTTAACACATTTGACAACTAGTAGAAGTATTTTAAAGTCAATTCTGGAATGGACAGGGAGCCGCTGCAGAGATTTTATAATTGGAGTAATGTTCTCCCGCCCTCTGGTCCTTGTCAGCACCCGAGCAGCTGACTTTTGTAAGAGTTGTTAGTTATTAGCTGCCTTTTTGACACATGGTAGCATAATATATGCTCTTGGAAAAAGTAAGCAAAACTAATGAGTAATCAACATGCACATGTTAGCACTGCGTTCTGCAGATTTGTCAATGCACTAGTACTGGCATCTCTGTAGAATAAAACCATAGACTGTATATAAAGTAGATGCAGCATGCATGATATCATCCCATTGCTTTCATCAAATGTTTGTGCCTGCCAACTGCGCGCTGCCATTGTTGAAAGTACCCGTATATCCTGTACCAGGAGAGATAGAGAGAGCTATACAGTATATGAGAGAGAGACACCCCACACGCGACTTCTTCCAGTGGTACTGTCCGCTAGGGGCGCCAACGACAGAGTCAGAATGAATGGGATCCTATGGGAGCTGAAATAAAAAAAATCTGACGCGTTTGTGAAATTATGACCCCCCCTCACACAATGAACCACTAATTATCCCGACAATATACATTAAAACATTACACATTTGTGCTTACAACACCCCCTTTTGGGCCACGCAAATTTGAAATGAAGTATGAATATGAAGAAAACAATCTTAATTGTTGGCACATTTGCTGTTTAACAACACCAAAGTTGACTATATTTCAAGCTGACAAGATTAATCTCTTGTCATCATTGGTTTTTGAGAATATTTTGGGTATTTTTCTGAGGAAAAATATCCTACCGATTAATCGACTAATTGCTTCAATAATCGGCAACTAATCGATTATTGAAATAAACGTTGCCGCCCTACTGCACACACACATGGAATTTTAGTTGGCCATGAAACAACTCTCAACAGGTAATGAACAAGGTCAACACAAAAAAGAAAAGTAGCACATAAGCTATAAAGTCGCATTGGCATAGAATCTGCACAGGTAACATGTCAACATATCAAGCAGGGCTACCCCCCGCATTCAGTAGCATCACTACGTGTGGGAAGAAGCACTCTCAGTCTAGAGGTCTTAGTACACAGGGCTCTGCAGCGCCTTCCCGAGGGAAGACGGGAGAAAAGATGGTGCGCGGGGTTGGAGGGGGTCCGCTACGATCTTTTTGCCGTGGTTCCTCACCCTGTCCTTGTGAGTGAGTGCACTATATAGTGAGTAGGGAGTAGGGGATAGGGATTTGTCAGCCGGTCTCCCTCACACAGCTTGTGAGGAAGAAAATGAAATGTGCGCCACCCCCCGGCGTGCTGGCTGCAGCATGCCATTGCATGTTCTGACGCGTCTTAATTATTCAGCCAGCTGCCTTTGTTGGGTCTGCTACTGTCATGTCGTTGTGATCTACGCTGTCTATCCCCGGGCTGTCCTTCCTGGCTGTCTCTCTCTCTCTTTCTCTCTCTCTCTCTCTCTCTCTCTCTTTCTCTTTCCCGAGCTATATGGGTCCATTACTGACACTCCTGGAGGAGAGCAGGCATGTTGCTCTCAGCTGGTGTCCCGCTGGCTCGCTCAGAAATACGAACAGAAAAAAAAAGATGTGCTCGTCTGCCTTCAAATCGTTCCCTGACGCTGTGTTTGTATGTGTGTTGTTGTGTTTGCACAAAAACACAGGCAATCGTCAAAAACACGGTCTATCGGGGGTTGCGTGGTGGCAGAGTCGTTATAGAGCGCGCCCCCCCCGACCAGAGGTTGAACGGGGACGCGGGTACCCTCATACCTTCTCCGGCTTTTCTGCAATGTCTCCACCCGACTCTTCATCCCAGTTTCCGATTTTATCCTGTCACTATCTCTCTCGATAAAGAAAAAACAGCGCTTGCGCCCAAAAAATAACTTAGAAAAAAACAAAAACCTTTTTTTAAGTCAGGCACTCCAGATTGTCCCCAATAAATGTAAATTAATGTTAGTGTTGTTCTCAGATGCAACATCAGAACAGAGACAACTGACCCACGCAATATGATTACAGGCCTGTATTCCCAGGCCGCTGTATTCCGAAAATAATTTTGGCATATTATTTGCCATGATGTGAAGTGCGAATCCAAAATAACTATCCGCTTATTCTGTTAGCGTCCCTCCAAAACCCTAACCCTAAACTAACCCTAAACCTAGCCTCCTACAACATACCCCTAACGTAATCTAACCCTAACAAAATAAGCACATCGTTTTGGGATTCAAACTTCACATCACAGCAAATAATGCAACAAAATTATCCAATCTAACACCAGCCGATGAATTGCGGAGGATGCTCAGAATCTAGTTAATTCAGAATGGTACCTGCACTACAAAAATCCAATCAAAAAACGAGACTTGTCTCCCTCTGTCATATTTTCTCTCTTTCTCTCTCTCTCTTTCTCTCTCCACCTCTCCCTCTCTCTCTCTCCCTCTCTCTCTCATGCATGTCCTCCACCATGATGCTGAAGGACACTGGATGTGAAACTGATTTACACACGAACACATGCCACCCTCTTAACACCATAATTAGTCATCAGCAGAGATCAAATCTCCACTGCCTGGACACGCTGGTCCAATAGCTGTGTGGATCTGTGTGTGTGTGTGTGCGTGTGTGTGTGCATATGTCTGTAGCACGTTATGTGCATATGAATTTCTATTGTGGAGTCCAATATAACAGTAACTTCCAATGTGGAAACTCAGTGGCTGTGTCCGAAATCGCTCCCTATACCCTACTCCCTATTCCCTACATAGTGCACTCACGTATAGTGCACTCAACATCAATAAGCCGCCGTCTTTTAGAATATATATAATTATAGAATATATCATTTTAAAATTCAACGATCATCGCAAAAAGTCAGAAGTACTTACATTTATAACTATTTGCCGTGCCATGTTAATGCAATTTAGGTCAGGTTTAAAATGTCTCACAATGCATTATGGGTTATATTGCTTGGTCTAGAGTACATCGATGCTCACTACTTTTCACGGTGCGTTGTGGGATACTTTGAATGCACTATATAGAGTACATGGAGAATTTGGACACTCCTACAAAATGGTGTGTACCCCATATAGTGCACTATATAGGGTACCTGGAGTATTCAGACACCCCTACAGAATGGCGTGTCCTATATAGTGCACTATATTCGGACACTCCTACAAAATGGTGTGTCCCCCATATAGTGCACTATATAGGGTACATGGAGTATTCAGACACCCCTACAAAATGGCGTGTGCCCCATATAGTGCACTAAATAGGGTACATGGAGAATTTGGACACCCCTACAAAATGGCGTGCACCCCATATAGTGCACTAAATAGGGTACATGGAGAATTTAGACACCCCTACAAAATGGCATGTGCCCCATATAGTGCACTATATAGGGTACATGGAGTATTCGGACACTCCTACAAAATGGCGTGCGCCCCATATAGTGCACTAAATAGGGTACATGGAGAATTTGGACACCCCTACAAAATGGCGTGCGCCCCATATAGTGCACTAAATAGGGTAAATGGAGTATTTGAACACCCCTACAAAATGGTGTGTTTTTTAAAGCAGTGTTATGAGACAAGAATTGATACGCTGCATTTAAGATTCCTTGTGTTATTTAGGCTATGTTCTACATCTTTACTTCCTCACAACAAAATTACCTTGATGATTTAGTTTTCCGTCAGCCATGTTGTCAGGGACATTCTGGGCTTTTCTCAAAATGGCTGCTCTGGTGAGATCAGAAATTCAGCAAAGTCAACTCTATACCAACACCAAGCAACCACTGGTAATACGGTAAAATCTGTCTCCTGTGCGTTGTTATAGCTTACTGCTGCACTCTCTCTCCGTCTCTCCCCCCCACACTCTATATTTCTCTCTATCCCTTTCTGCCCCACTCTCACACTCACCTCTTCTTCTCCCTTCTCTCCATCTTTCCCTTTCTTTGTCCCCCTCCCTGTCACTCCTAATCTATCTCTCTTCCCCCGTCATAAATGCCTGCATCCTCCTCAATCATTTCATTCCTCTATATCTCCCTATCCTCATCATTCTCATCTTCTCCTCACAAATTGTTCTTGTAGTTCCATAAGGCTCGGCGTATGTTTGTAGCAACCCCCCCCCC
>OMKY01236738.1:0-11877 GCA_900302395.1 Bregmaceros cantori | reverse complement strand
TAATAATAATAATAATAATAAGAAAATTAGAAAAACAATAGGTGCTGCAGCAGCTTCGCTGCTTGGCCCCTAATAATAAGAAAATTAGAAAAACAATAGGTGCTGCAGCAGCTTCGCTGCTTGGCCCCTAAATAAAAATAAATTGCATACAAGTGTATGCAAATGTTTAGGCACCCCTGATCATTTCCAAGATTTCCCTTCATAAATTATTGGCTGTTTCACCTCCTATAGCTCGCTGGAAGGCATTTTTGACAATTTCTCTTCACGAAACATCTCATAATTCAGCCAGGATTGAATGTTTGCAACCATGGATCCAAACAACTAATGATTCATAAAGGTACATTTGAAACGATCAGCGGTTCCCAAACTATTACATACGACTGTATATATTCATATGTTCATATACATTTTATATATAATAAAAAGGCATTCAAAAGAAACAAATAGCTTATAAAATGACAAACGGGTAAAATAAATGTTTCTATGTACAATACAAACAATATTTGACATTGTGGCAGCACAGGTCTGCATTCACCACAGCAGCTGGGATGCAGTAACTGAATACTTGTGACCAGATTACAAAAAGCAGGAACTGCAGTCTAATTTTGAAAACTTGAGTAAGGTTTTACATTGTTATTGTTATTAGACTGCAAAAAGTAACATTGAACTCTAGTGTAGGGTTTAACTCAAATTCGGCACGCCCCATTGCCAGGGTTTTCCAAGACCCATAGACAATTTCTGTGATCTTGTCAACAAAACACGTGTTTTGTTTCTACCTGTTTCCATTCTTTAGTAATAATCTCCAGAACATGGGTGGGTATCACTAAAAATGTTGATTTCTGACAAAATCCTGAATAAATGCAGGTGCAGTAGCAATTTTGTCTGCCTGGTGGCGCCACCCAAAGGACAAAAGATATACTGCACCAGCATAGAAACATTTTTGCAGAAAATCATATGTAACGTCGTACTCAATGCCATTAAAAGTAATGCAGAATAATCCTGGAAATTCAAGTACTTATTACAAGTAATTTCATAATGTACCTGCAACTGTAATGGATTACTTTTTAACTGTAAAAGCGCGCTTCAGAGCGCTGCGCACCAAGACTGCCAGGTTCAGGAACAGCTTCTTTCCGCTAGCTGTTTCACTACTGAACTGTGAGAATAGTCAATAATCCCCCAGACTCTGGTCCCTAAGTTGCACCAAGTCAATTGTCGACCATTAACACAAATTGTTTTTCTCATTTATTTAATTAAAAATGGCAGCGTTCTAGTTTGCCAGTAGTTTTGAAAGCTTTTTAAAATTTTTAATTAAGTGTTATTATATTCCTGAAACGTGGAACGTAGGAGTTTGGCATGGTCCATCGCAGCGGTCTTGTACGCCGGTGTCGCATGCGTCTCGATCCTTTGTGATATCACAGTCAGTGGTAGTGACTGAGGTTTTTCAGCATGCATCAAGATATGACAGTCTATGACGACAGAAATGCTGCTGCTAGCATGGGTCAAGAATAAATGTTCTAACACATTTCGGGGATATATCCCTTTAGTTTAAAAAATATAATTTGTGTAGTGTCTTCATCACTTCCAACCAACCACAGCCACCGGTGAATTCTAAGAAATGTCCGCTGGAGTCTTACATAGTACGCTTTTAAAAAAAGAAATGTACATCTTTGGCACACATGACACAAAGAACAAAGGCGGCGTCACAGCCGGTTGCAAATAAAAATCTGTGTTTCAAACAAAAATACAAACAACACGCAAAATGAACAACTGAAATAATAGAAGTAATATAACAGCAAATGGCACCTAATTCACTCTTCAGTCAGCAGCAGTCATGTGTAGGTGTGTATGTGTTTGTGTAGAACTGCAAAAACATTTGTTAGTTTAGCTTTGCCCACTGGCTAGTTCAGCGTGCAAAATCACAGCAAAAAAATGAGGACTTACGATGTTGGTGTGTTTTCAACAATATTTGACTACGTATATTCAGTGGAATGGAGTGTTTTTATGCAGATATGTGTCCCACAAACTCACAATTTAACCATTCGCGCAATCCATTCAAATTATTCGTCCGCGTCAGATGTAGCAGTGAATACAGCCATTCTATTGGAAGAACGTGTGACAAAGGTAAGTAATTTCAAGTTTTATTTATTCCTCAATATTTACGTTAATTCGTGAGCTTAGCGGAGTGGATAATGGTTAATCGGCCGCGAGGTGTAGCAAGCGGATTTTGAAGTGCTGTACGTTTTGTGTGACAAAATTCAGCCACTTCGCTCCACTCCGATGCCCTACACAGGCTGTTATACAAACACCGGAAGTGCGTATTGGGACAAGATTAAACACAAAAATGTGGTCAATGCAATGTGGTGTGTATATGTGTGTCTTAGTTTGTGTACCCATGTATGCATTTCCAAAGACGAGCACCATTGGAGTTGCGAAGCGTTCAAGGAATTTTTGTTGTTGCGTCACACAAATACCATCGCAGGGCCCATCCAGCACAAGGCTGTGTCTGTTTTATGGGTGTGAAGATTCTTGGCTTTTTTTTTGTTTGTTTTGCTACTCTTGGATGCGTCGATAGGTTTGATGCGTACACAATACACATCATGCCGATTCAAATCCAAAAACACCTCTGCTTTCAAACTCACAAAGTGCCCCCTTCCTCAAATCAGTCTTACGAAATTCTTTCAGATGTGTGCATATTTATATTGTGAGGAGAGAACAGGAACCAGACGGTCAAGGAGATGTTTTCACTGTACTATGTTAATTCTCTCAAACCAACGAATATTAGAAAGTTGTTTAGTAACGACAGGTTAAAGCTTTTAAAATACCTCAGTGGTTTTGAGCATAGGCTTACAATCTTGCCATCGTTATGGTGAAGTCGCAGCTTCGCCACTTCCTTGTGGGTGTGGTCTGTCGGACCCAGCCCTAACCCTAACCCATACAGGGGGTTGTGACAGAAGGACGCCACTCCGGAGGAAGATTGCAGTGCTTGTGGTCGAAACTGTTATTTAAAAACCTTTAAACTGTCAATAAAAGGAGATTTGGGAGGAGTGCAGAGCGTGTGAGGTCATGCTGAAAGACAGAAGTTAATGGATAAACAAGAGACCGTTTGATCCTCCCTCAAAATTGATTTACGTTGCATCCGAAACACGAGAATCACAAACAAAATCGATATATTTTTTCAAAAATAATTTAACACCTTCACAATTGAAAATAATAATAATAATAATATATATATATATAAACATTTTTGAAGCATTGGATTCAACAATTCGATTTTCTGATTCAATTCATTTAAGTGGGGGATCCGGGGGTTAAATGGAAAGAGGAATGACCTCAACAATGGTATCAATGGCAAACTATTGGCACAAACTCCAAACATTCAACAGATGATCACTTTGGTTTTCTTCTGCACTTTTCTTTGGCCATGGTCTATCGGAAGGCATAGCTGATTTTTTTTCATCCAGAAAATAAAATGGAGCTATTAAAGATGCACGATATTATCGGCCGATATTTGCATTCAAAATCTATCTGTACATCGGAAAATAACGGTGTCACTCTTCACGATATCGGTCAAATGACCAAAGTGTGATCAAAGTATGGCGTGTTGCACCTTGTTAGAAAGCACTCAACGTAATAATTCATTCATGTTTTGATGATTATTGAAGTAATAATTAGGGCCGCTATAATTGTATCAGTGAACATCTTTGAGAAAGACTTCAGTTTCATTCTATGCTATAATGCACTTGATGGCAAAAAGTAGTGAACATCGATGTAACCTAGAAGAAGCAATATAACCCATGATGCATTGCAAGACGTTTTAAAAATGACCTAAAGTACAAAAAAATGGCACGGCAGGAGTCAATAGCAACTGACTGCGGCAAATAGATATAAATGTAAGTACTTATGATTTTTTTCTGATGATTGTTTGATTTTATGATTATATTTTTTATAATTATATTTTATAATAATTTTGACGGCGCCGACTCTAGTGTCCGGAATCTCGGCCATTGCTGTTGAGTGCACTATAAGTGGAGTGCACTACATGGGGGGTAGGGAGTAGGGAATAAGGAGCGTTTTCGGAAGCCACTCAATAATCTGTGAGTGGCTTGTTGCGTTCAGTCACATTCAGTCCTGTGCATATAACTTATAATAGCAAAATAAATACATACTGATTAATCCAGTAGTGTCTATGCCTCAAATATGACATACATACAAGTCTATGTGGTAATCACTTGAATTCTTTTTGGTGAGAACTATCAATATATCTGCTGATATTGGTCATCGGATCGATATCAGAAATTAGGGGTCATACAATATCGTACATCTCTAGGAGTGGTTACGTGTTGTTTAGTCACAGTAAGGTTACGGGTTGAAAGAAGGGTTAGCACGTAATCCCACGGTGACAAAACCACTTTGTGATGAAACGACTCTAAACCCCCAAGTCCCCAACCCTTACCCTAACTCTGCACTAGCCCAATCGTGACTAAACGACCTAGGAGTGATCCATCTTTAGTTACAACACACTGTAAGGCTGAACACATATGAGTAGTTAGTAGTAGTAGTAGTAGTGTTGGTGGTCCAGGCAGCAGCCAATGCCTTCAAAACAGGTTAGTCCATTTCTAGAAGCATGGGTTCTAGGGGTGAGAAGAAACGGAAGCGCAGGCATGCAAGTCCTTCGCCGTCCCAAACGCGGCATGCGTCTGGCACTGTGTGGTTCGTCCTCGTCGCTTGGCCGGCATCCTTGATTGACGTTGGTTTTTATCATCGGGTTGACATGCTGGGATCGCACCAAAAACGCTTTGTGCCACTGGTGCGTACATTTACACAATTCATGCGCTCAGTTTATTCTTGTGGGGTTTTTTTTGTGATGCACCGCATCTTAAGTTGATTGCCTCAACTTTCATTCTTTGGAGAAAAAAAAAAGTCTTGGAATGTCTTTATTTCCTTTTTGTTTTTTCCCTTTGTGCCGGAACAGGCCCTTGTGTTGTGTCAAATATACTTCATTCCCCCGCAAGCAGCTGGAGAAACTGAAAGAGGAGCCATTGTTGACTGCGGACGACAATATCCACTCCTTCTAAACTTCAGCAGTTTGTTTTAAAGAGGAACGTGAAACGTATTCTTAGGATTTACTTAGGTTATTTACTAACCTGAGAAGTTTGGTGAACTTCACGTGAGGAGCATTACTTGTGACATTTCTGCCAACATTTAGATGATGAGAAAAAAATTAAAAAATAAAAACGGCCTGTCCATTCCTGTCTGGGCAGTAAAGTCGGGCAGGATGAGGGAGCAGGCGTCCAGAACCTTCTAGTCCAGAAACTCAAATTCAGGAAACTGCACATTTGGAGGTTATCTTAGTACAAAATTAATACCAAGCCGAGAGAGACTGGACCACTGCGATGTTGTACAGTATGTTGGGGAATGGATCAACAACATGTCAACCATCTACACGAAGACCCTCAGAAGAATCCTGTGAAAATTCTGTTCTGAGACCATCTCCAACCAACAGCTATTCGCCCTGTTGCCGCCAGGAGAACATGGAGTCCATCATCATGGAAAGGTGATGGAGATGGAGAGGTCATGTCATGTGAAGGGAGCAGGAGCTGAAGAAGATCCTGAAACCCGCCTAAAGGGAAGTGGACCTGTTAGTTTATGGGTGGACCGTAAAGGCCATCTCAAAGTCTTGCCCAGTTTTCCACAACACAGAAGGTGCAGATTTCAGACAAAACAGCAGCGCTCCTCGGCCCATAAGCACCGAGTGATGCAGCCCCAGACATGGCTTGTGAACTCCGAGGATGCGGACACTAACAGGTTAAACTCCCAGGATGTAATTGGTCCATCGTTCTGATGAGAGGAATGAGTGTCTGATGACAGGAATGCTGCCCACACAGACAAAATTGACCAAACTCCTCAGGGTGAGTAAATAGAATATTGCCCTTTAAATGCAGTCAGCATTTTCGCTGTCTCCATCCGACACCCCCGTTGATCAACCACACTGGTCACGTCCATGCTTGGCGGCCGTCCTTCCGCAGTGAAGATGCTACTTGATGTCGGGAGGCGTGGCCTGGCTACTATTGTGGCGGCTCGGCGGCCACGGGTCTCTTGGGTTTGAGAGTGTCTATGAGCGACAGGACACCGCGTTTCACGCTGGTCGAGACGCGTCGACTCACCGAGTCGACGCCGGGAGGCGACGAGCCGCACGCTCTCTGGGAGGGAGGACGCGCCACCAGACACTTCTGGTACCTCAGCTGAGGAGGGAAAAGAGGTAGACGTCATTTTAAATCACGTCTTACCATGTGTTCATTCACAATACGGATAACTTCCAGCTATCAAGTCATTGTAAAAGGTTGTGGTTGCTAGAACTGCAAGATATTAGTCTTATCATGTTTACCCAACGAGTCATGGTTTGCCGAATACCCTTTGGATCATTTACCCAAATCATCAAAAAGGTCATCTTACCAGGTTCTCCAATGATCAGATCAGGATTTATTCAAGATACTTCAGGACAATTTAATTGGCACAGGCAGTTACAGAATCAGACCCCATCTTTCCTCCACGGCAGCAGCATCGGAGACTCTCTAGTTCACTTCGCTGTTCCAACGTGTTTAGGCCCAACCCCTTTTTGGGGTTAGCAAATGAAATGACTCGTCACACAGCCCACGGCATACATTAACACTAACAGGTGTCCCTCTGCATCGCATTGCAGACAAGGTCACTGAGATTATTACTGATGTTATTTACCAGACGAGGCCCTTGGTTGGCCTTTGGCCACAACAAGGTCAAGTGCTACCTCCCACAAACTCCTGAGTCCGCACGTAACAACTAGGGCTTCCTTAAGCATGCTGCAGTGTGCTGCTGAGTACTTTGCCTGACACCAATACTCAGGCGATAAAACATTATAAAACATTTCTTTTCTGAGGGCATGGTTCAAGTATGTCCAACCAGTCATAGGAAATGATGTCATGACGTGAGAAATTATGTTAATTTGGAAGTTACAGAGTACAGGATGAGTAATAACAGAGGCACTTGTGGGAAGTAGAATTGGGCGTATCCCGTTTGAACACACAGTTAGACATCAGCAAACAGGTTAATACATACAATATATATATATACCGTATTTTTCGGACCATAAGCCGCTACTTTTTTCCATCACTTTGAACTATGCGGCTTATGAGGCGGTGCGGCTATTCTGGGTTTTTTTTCACCGGCGCGTTAGTATAAAATAAAAAAAAACGCCGCTGGAAGTCACAAGCCGTGCCTTTCCAATATGGCCGCCACAGGCTACGTGCCAGCCTCCAGGTCAGAGCTATGGGGTAGGCGTGTCCTGGGAAACTTTGCACCGGAAGCGGAATTTAGACGGCACGGAGCATGGAGTGTGTGACACGGAGAGTTTTACAAGTTATTTTTTATTTTTACAAATCCCTCATGGATCATCATGGAAAACAAACACGGATTTCATATGACGCCGCATTCAAGTTGAACGCCATCGATCTCGCAGTGAAGCGCAAAGAAGTAAATAGACCCGCTTCATGTAGCATGGATATCGACGTCACCCGGGGTGAGCATTATGCGAGCAGAAAGCCGGGGTGAATATTAGCGCAACAGAACAACACTGAACTCGCCACATAACTGGTATGTTTTTATGTAGCATTTTAATTATTTTATTGTTTCTATGATTGTGTTAATGTTCTGCTGTTTGCCTGTGTTGGCTGCATGAAGGGTGTCACTTTTGTTGTTGTGGTTGTGGTGACTGTGACAATGACGGTAAATATTCCATCTAATAAATCTATCGATCTATCTATCTATCGATCTAACTATCGTTTTTGATTGCTTTACTCCTCGTACTCGAGGAGTAAAGCAATCAATAACCGATCTGTTTTGTTTGGCGTTGTTATGACAAGCGCCGTTGTTTTCGGGCTCCGTTTGGAGACTGATCAGTTCAGTTCAGTTCTAATAATTTAAACTGAATATTAATATTAGTAAATGTCCGTGGCTTTTAGGCCGGTGCGGCTTATATAACTTTTTTCCAATTTGTCTTAAAAATGACGGCGGTGCCGCTTTTAGAGAGGTGCGCTCATTGGTCCGGAAAATACGATACATTTCATTATTTCATTCATTCATTTAACTAGTTGCTATATCAGATGGGCCCCACCACTCAATTTGAAGCTTCAAGTCCTAATACTGCTAAGGTTGTTCCGATCAGATTCCGAGCAGATTTTCGGAAGGCTGAGCCCCCCATCAAAGTGCTTCACAAAAACATTCCCATTAAAAACACATTATTAAAAGAGAAACACATTAAAACAAGTAAAAGACACTAATAAAATGCAAGTGAAAACAAATGGGTTTTCAACAAAGATTTGAAATGGTCTAGCGACCTGGCAGTCTGGTTAAGGAGGGGGAGGGAGTTCCATAATTTGGGGCCTGCCACGGCGAAGGCTCGGTCCACCCTAGTTTTTAGCCAAATTAATCAGCTTTTAAAATGCTGCAATGTATATCTCACATTTGCATATCATATTGAGCGACCACTCTAAAAGTGTGAATTAGTTTTATTTGCAATTTTGAAGGTACATTTGCAAGTGATATGTGGTGAGAAGTAGTTATCTTTGATTCTATAGCTAAAAAAATAGAGTAATTAGACTGCATAATGGTAACATGACACAGTGTTGTTCTGACACCCCGCAATTCCGCGGTGTTTGCCATGATGTAAAGTTCGAATCACAAAAACTATTCAATTAATTTGTTAGGGTTAGGTTAGGGGTTAGGATTAGGGCTATGGTTAGGGTTTTGGAAGGACCCTAACAAAATAAGCAGATTGTTTTTTGGATTCACACTTTACATCTCTCTGTCAGGAGAGAGGGATTTATTTATCCAGGACAAGATGTTTTTTCTTCTATCTTTTAGATTGTTATTATGTAGAAAATGCTGTTACAAAAACACAAAAGTGGATGCTAAATATTATATATGGGTAGAGAGACAGACAGTCTCTTTTGGGGTTTGATTATCTTATATTTATAGATACTTCACTCTCACTAATTACTAATGGTGATGTTATGTGCAGTACTGCCCATGGGTCATGGGTTGTCCATTGTACATGTTGTATTTGTTTGTCATATAGACAATGGAATTGTACACATAGTCATGCCATAGAGAGTAAGACTTTATGCAATGTGTCCATCTGTACTTTATTCCATCTGTACTTTATTGTTATTGGTACTAGCTAACTCTCAAAAAGTTGTATCGTACAGTTTTTATGTTCTTAGCTGCACGTCTCGCCAGACACAAAATCACCATCCTGGATGCACGGGGAAGACACCTTAATGCCGCGCACAAATATAGGCTTTGGGAGTAAATCTTTCTTGGTGGAAAGAATCTTTGTCCTGTCCTGGGGGCTGTAGCGTTGGACATCTTGAATCAAAGGAGGGCTGGTAGAGTCATGGCTTTTGGTCTTCTTGCGTTGTTTACCGGTTTTGTTTTGCCGAGGATAAAAGACAGTTGGACGAATGATAACCCAATCCAAGGGTCCTTTATTGCTTTCGTTACTTGCTTGTTCATTAGCCTTCTTATCATTTGCTTGTTCATTAGGATGGGCCTGTGGAACATTCTCCTTCTCCTTGATGTCTTCGGCTTCTCCTACCCTTGGCTGATCCAAATCAGGTTCCTCATCAGAGTCGTCATCCGATGCAGTTGGGCTGGAGTGATAAGAGATTCGTTTCCTCAAAGCCTGCTTCGTTGCACTATGTTCAAACAAGACTTTAACCTTGCCGAGACCATACCCTGTTACTCCTGGATCTGGGTCAAAGTAGTCCATCAGAGTGTCACAAAGATTGTAGCCCAGCGACTTCAGGTCTTTCGCAGAGAAATGTGTCCCTCTTCGACTTCCAACCGTTGATCCACTGAAGGAGCACTCTAAGGTGTAAGTATTTGGAATCTCCTGTAGTCGCCACATGGTGATCCTGGCCGTTCCAACTTTGTGGGGTTGCAAACGGAAGCTGCACTTCTTGAAACAGAACATGTCTTTATTGTTCTTGCTCATCATGAAAGGAAGTACTGCACGTTCCTGGAGCTGCTTGGGCTCCCCCCGGGGGCTGCATCCATACATGAAGACATTGTTGTACTTATTGTGGCCATGCAGATCGCAATACAAGACAACTTCCATGGATTCCTGCAGACCTCTCACCATATCCACCACATTCCATATAGATGGATACATGTTTTTCATCTGCGACCTATAGCACCTGTTAAGATCCTGGCCAGACAGCGAAACACGGTAGTTGCCGACCACCACGCCATCTGGGTTTAGCATGGGCACTACTTTGAAAACAAATTTGTCCCTGAGCAGGCGTGCATCTTCAACGTTACTCAGTAGGAAGTCCAACAAACCCTCCATTACAAAAGAGGAACTGGTCTCGCCTGGATGCACCCGTGCTGTCAGCACCACAGCCTTTTTGTTTCTTGTTTGCAAGTGCTCTGGCGATGTGATGGTCAATGCGTACACGTTGTTCCCTGCTCTGCTTTGGCATAGCACTTCGAGCAAACAGAATCTGGCAGTCTCTGGTTTGGTGGTGCGCTCCCTGAGGTATTCCTGGAGGCGGGTATAGGTGTATGGGTAGCAATGAGCCAGGTAGCAAGTGTCTGAGTCATATGGGAACTGGAAAGTCCAGGTGAGCAGATAGTGCTTGGAACCAGCGTTGTTGCCATTACTGCTGTCCTCAAAACCATAATAATTGATGTTGTCGCCAATGTGGGACCAGCCCACAGCATTCTCCTCTGCTGCCCTCTCAGAGTACAGCAAGGGCCGCAGGCCTTGAGAGTAGAGGTTGTGGCCCTTCAGCAGATTGACGATTGTGAAGCGATAGGTCACCCGCGCCTTGGTGCGCCGCACCCGAAAGTAAAACCATTGCGTCAGCTTGACGGTGTACAGATCTGGCCGCAATGTCAACTCATATTCATACTTTCCAACCCGTACAGCCTTCTGCAGATTCCCACTTTCAAACCGTGACTCAAATTCAAGGGGTGGATCGGGATCTTCAATCCTGACGGTGCATGGGACTGGTCGACCACGTCCCCCGACGCGAGCTGCTGTGAATTTGCCATTCTTGGGCTCAATCTCGGCAGTGTAAACCACTTCACCCTGTTCACTCCCCACAGGCACAGGAGCGCTCTCCATGCCTGTGGGCTGGTAGAAGCTCTCAGGCACAGAAGGATCCCAGTCGATGTGACGTATTTCTTCGGTAATGACGTCACACTCCACTGGCCAGCGTGCTGCGCCAAACGGATCGGGGGAGCGTATGGAGAACACGCCTGGGGGCTCCCGCAGTTTGACCTTGGCCTTTCCGTTCTCATCTTTGTCTACCACAAGCTGCCGTGATTTGACAGCTTGGCTGATGTGTGACGGAGATCGTGAATTTCGGAGCATGAGCGCTTTTATGGCCTGCTCTCTCTCTGCCGGGTCCACGTCATCCATCTCTCCTCTTCAGCAGAGATGTCACAAGTCTAATTTGCTGCTGCCAACCATCTTACATTATGGCCATTTAACAGGGCACATTTCTGTGGATTTCACTGATTCAACCGTCCAATCCAATATGAATTGCTTCTTTCTCCCCTTTTTTACTGCCATCGTACTACACCCGGCACCTTGATCAGTGCTAGGATGTAAACTTGGTAGTTTTGATTCACAGCAAATTAACCAAGGTGTTAATTAAGGTGCTCTGGCAACTTGCCAAATTGCCACTCCGTGTGGCCCAGCAAGAGCATGTTGTATTCCATATGTACCGCTACTTGGCTTCTTGGTTACTAGGATTTAGTGGCTCTTCTATATGATGTCATAAAGTCCTGTGAACAATACATACTTCTTGTTTTACTTTAGTCAAGTGTCGATCGCCG
>OMKY01236727.1:0-14250 GCA_900302395.1 Bregmaceros cantori | reverse complement strand
CACACATATATATATATATGTATATATACACATATATATATATACACATATACACCGATGACCATTAAATCCCTAATGCTCTGCGTTTCAGGGATATCATAATGCACACGAGTACAACAGCATCCATTACCATGAGTATAGTTAAGTCAAGTATCACAGTACAAAATACCAGTAGATTGCATAGTTTACTTTACCACTTCATGTCCGTTACACAGATACTCCAACTTGCCCTTTCATAGCTATATGGATTAGCTATTTACCGACAGCCATGGTTGTTTCAGGCTTGAACAGAGTTGAAACAAAATGAACGATAAAGCAATCCACATAGAGATGTTGGTTTGAGTGACCTAGAATCCCGTTTAAAAACATGATGTGACAAATGTTTCGTAGTGGGTCTTTGAAATGTATGTTTACAAGAAGACATGGACTTGGACGTTATCTTGTAATATCTTGTCACGTGCAGGTTGGAGATGTGAGCATCCTGGTTAACAATGCTGCTGTCGTCCATGGTAAAAGTCTGATGGACAGCGATGACCATGCTCTGCTGAAGTCGCAGCACATCAACACCCTCGGACAATTCTGGGTAAGCATGCGGTCTGATCAAGATGTTGTTTTACAGACAAAAAAAAATCAAATACAACTGCTAAAGTAGTGAAAATAGTGAAAAACTAGTGAAAATAATAACACTTAACCGTATATATACACGTATACTTCATCATACGTGATACCACCAAAATGTCTGCTGCCGCCAAGCTGCGTCGTCATGTGCAACAGCCCTTCTCTCATGCCAATTTGATGAATTTTCTTTCAATCTGTGAAACAGGCAACACAATTGCCCTGGTTCCACTGCACCCATAGGGGACTGGACTGTTCGTCCAGACCCTTCCGTGGAGACCCATACATAGTGCCTTGTCCCCCTTCTCTCTCCGTGGAGAAGTGGCTAAGAGGCACCTATGTCTTGCCCTTAAGTGACTGAAGCCGTCCTTCGAATACACATGAAGGATCTGGATGGTGCTACGTAAACATTTTTAGTTAAATCAGTTACTGGACCTTTGAATAAACTAGTGTCATTTATAGTGTGTTAGAGCTTTGCATTCTCATCAGTAGATTTTGTCTGACAGAAGCAGTGGCAAAAATGAGGTGTAGGAACAACTTAACCTGGGAAGAACAGTGAAGCTTATCCACCTCTGTCCCCGAACCATCACACTAGACCCTGCATCCTGGACCCCTTCCACCCTCATTAGCTCGACTTACCTCTCCCGGGGCGCCTGATAATCACAGAGCATGGCTTATTGGCTCGAGTTACGGCTAGCGTAGACCCCCACCCCGCCCCCTTTCCTGCCTTTCTGAACCTGGAATCCTGGAATTCCCGCCTTGCACCACACCCCGCTCGGGCTGGGGGTGGGGATTACCCCAATGCTGTTTGCCAACTTTTAGATTTAGCCGTGGCAGCTGTCGTCAACGGTTGGCTGCGGTGCTGGATGGATTTCGTGTGGTTGCATCAGTCAAAAAAATGGCTGTCATCCAATGCCAGTTTACAGAAGAGGAAAGGGGGGGTTTCCCCAAATTGCCGCCTTATTTTGTGAGGCCAGAGGGGCTTTACAAACCTACTGACTAGGTAGACACAATTGGAATTTCTCTTTTTAAGTATGTGCCATTTCTTCAGTTTTTTCCACCTCATTCAGCTGTGTGCACCATAAATCTGTACTCACTAATCTGGTAGTGAAGCTGGTTAGCAACGCGCTGAATGTTAATTAAGCATGATGCATACTGAATGTGGTACAAAAATATATTTTTTATTCAATAAAGTCATATACTTTCATAGTGTGCTCTTGTACTCACAGATGATAATATGAAAATATGAAAATATAGATGTGAATTTGTTATATTTTAGGCCTCTTATGACATATTGTGAAATATTCAAATTCAAATCAGATGATGGAAATGGTAGCACTAGCGACCCAGCACTGGAATTCATTTGATTGAACAAAGATGGAAACAAAACGTGTCGTGCTAGAAATGAAATCTTGCCAATTGGAGCATTCCTCCGGTACCTTACTCCAACTGGCCAAATTATGTAGCATAATCATCAGGAAGTAATTAGTAGCATGCATAGCTGTGAAATACAGTGTGTGGATCAAAGTAATGTTATACTTTGATCTACTTTGAAATTCCAAGCATTAAGTGTCAGCAGAGGGTATGATGCCTATTACTGTGACAGTTTCAATATTCATAATTTCATGCAGACCACCAAGGCGTTCCTGCCCCGCATGCTGGAGCTACAGCATGGCCACGTGGTGTGCATCAACTCCATCCTGTCGCAGTCTCCCATCCCAGGAGCGGTGGACTACTGCACCTCCAAGGCCTCGTCGCTGGCCTTCATGGAGAGCCTCACATTAGGTCTGCTCGACTGTCCTGGAGTGGGCTGCACCACTGTGCTTCCATTTCACACCAACACTGACATGTTCCAGGGAATGAAAGTCAGGTGAGTCCAGAAATATGTACAAATCAAAATGGGAATGGAAGTCAAAGAGTTGAATACCTTTTGTAAAAGAGAAACCTGTGAGTTTTCCCCCAAGTAAGCAGGGATCCTCGTATTCATATTAAGAGCTGTTAGATTTGATTCGTACTGAACCAGTGCAAATTGGCCAACACTAAAAGGATTTAAGGCAATTTCATTTGTTCCTCATCTGAAACTGATTCCATGCATTGTGCATTGAGTCAAAAATATGCTGCCAGCATACAAGATTCAGAAGATCCAATTTCTTTCAAGCCAGATTCAAGATCTGACCAATTATTCAAATGTAACAGATCCCATCTTTCACAAGAGCAACCCTGTAACTGTCGAGTTGCAGAAACGTGTCTCTGCCACAACAATACAGGCTCCTTGGCGGGAGGTATTTGTGGAATTTTCCATTAGAATGGCACCTTCCCATTAAAAGCCTTTCCGAATTTTTGTCACTTGATGGAGTTGATGACATTCACAAAATTGTTGCCTTTTTGGAAGTCCTTCGACCATGTCTGTTGTCATCTCACTCAGGACATTCTTGTCAAATTCAAATTTGAGACATCACTACAGTGGGCAAAGCCCCTCCTGGATCTATTACTATGAGGATAGCTGTTCATGCACTGTTCACACGTCTATTTAGGTATATATGTATATATTTTTTGATTATATCAAAACATTATATCAAAGGTGCTGTTCTGGCCATCCAAAGAAGGATCTTTAAACAATAGCTTCATTGTGTGTTGCCCCCCTGTAGGTTCCCACAGCTCTTCCCACCACTCGACCCAGAGACAGTAGCCCAGCGCACAGTGGAGGCAGTGCAGACCAACAGGCCGTACGTCTACCTCCCCTGGACCATGCGCGCCCTGGTTATTCTTAAAAGGTACTATATGAATAGTGTTCATGCTGTCTAGTTCTTTTAAATGACAGGAATAAGGTTTTAAATACCTCTACAATTTCGGTCGTGGACCCTGTAACCTACTGCAGGAGTGGCATCCTGTCCTGGCATGGTGACGCTGCAGCTTTATCAATTCATTGTGGGTGTGGTCTGACTGGTGTTCCTGCCAGCCTGACGCCGCCGTTGCAATATAGAGTCCCAAACGCATGAAAGAGTGTAAGCCCCTTCGTCTCTGTTGATGGTGTCCTTGGCACACTTCCTAATCTGTATTCCTTCTTTGATCCATCTTGATATCTGTTGATCTATTGTAGTAAAAATCAAGTCCATGATGTGGTTATTTCTTTTGCAGTGATCTGATATAGCTGACTTGAGATTGGTATTTAATGCTATTTCTTTTTTTCTCCAGTGCAACAGTGGACAACATAACAGTACATTAAAAACACACAACAAGCACAACATTCAAAGGATCGTGATCAATGCACAAGGAACAATAAAATAATACATTAAGGATGAGACAGTGGATGCATAATAGTTACCCAGCTAAAATATATCCCAGTCCAGGACCATATTATCGGGGTGGATTTGGCTTGTTAAGGAGGGCAATCGCTTTTGGGAGGAAAGAGAGCTTAAATCTGTTAGATTTATCCTTGAGGGAAGGAGCTCAAACTTGGAGTACAAGATGTGTTCAGGGTCAGACAAAATTCTATTAGCCATCTGAATGACACTCCTTTCATGCTGGGAAGATGGGATGTGGGGAATATGTATCTATGTTCCCTACCACCTTCCGTGCATTCCTGGCTAACTTTTCCAATTTTAATTTACTTTTACAGAGATAAAACCAAACCAAACTGCCATGCCATAGCGAACGGAGCTTTCGAGTGCCGCTTTGTTTCACATTTATATGGTGTTGCATTTTTCGTGTTGTTGTTTATTGTCTTTTCGATGTACGAGATATAACCCATCTTTTTGTCTATGAATTGTGTTTTGGAATTGGAAATGTGTTTTTTTATAGTGAAGTGTAGCAGTTGTAGTATGTCGTCAGCAGTCGACTCCTTTCGTTTTGTTTTTGTTTTGTCTTGTTGCAGTCTGGTGGGTACTTGCCCAATGTCACGTCTACCAGAGTCTTTATGAGGTGTGAAATGATGACGTGTGACGTGAATATTTCGTTAGTGTCCACAGTCATGTCTTTGACGTCCTCTGTCAATTGTTGTGTGTTACTGCAGTGGCGGATAGTGTGTCCAATGAGTGCTGTTATTATATTTGATAATGTTTTTGACAATTGTACGTCACTGAACCAAAGCTGTCAACTATGGGGCGTAAAGGTCTGTCATGTTTATGTCTGTTCGGTGTGCTGTGAATGTGCAATGTTGTACTGGCTGTCGGTGTTCTAACAGCGGTTTGACGGCCACTTTTAGTTGCCTTCTCTACAATATGTACAATGTTCCTCTTAAACAATGCCAATGCTGCAGACCACAAGGTGGCATAATGCAGTATAAACTAATTCAAATGATACATGTAGCCACTACAAGGTGCTACGCCAAAGAGGAACCCCTTATTTCCATGAGTACCTTGGAAAAGCACTAATTCAGGGAGCAGCAGTAGTTTAGATCATTTTCACCCTAGCACGCGCGTTGAGATGGCAGCAGTAGTTTAGAGGATTATCACCACAACACGCAGGATGAGATAGATAAAGCCCCATGAACAGAGCCAAGCGACGTGACAAGACAACATGTCACATCATACACAACACTTTTTCCATCTTGGTTAGGTGGGGCAGGGGAAGGTGGTGGGTAGCAAAACAAGCAGTGCACGGTTTAGGAGTGGGTAGAATTTAAAGGGTGTGCCGAAGCTTGTCTGTCCAATCGCTAGAAGAGAGAGTTCATCAGCTTAGGGGATGCACCTGGATCAATTAGGAATGAATGAAAGGGAGCTTTCATGGGCTGCCAAAAATGATGTTAGTACTTTAAATTTATTGAAAACCAACAGATTACGAGCATCTTGCATGTATCTGTGCCACTGTCTGAATACACAGTGATGTAAGGAAAGAAATGGTATGGACATTAAAAGTAGTTTCCACTTTGAAATACTAGGGGATTTGTGGCTATTCTTCGGTATCAGTATTCAAATAATTCAAATGTCCTCTCTGTCTTGTCCCCTCTGCCAGCTTCATGCCCCAGGAAGCCATGGAGGAAATTCACAGATTTTCCGGAACCTACACATGCATGAACTCGTTCAAAGGAAGGACGTGATCTAAGAACAGACCACAAATGTGGACCAGGCAACCATTACACACATACATCAGCACATCCTCTCGACCCGGACTGTGGAAGAACAATGACAGGATGGGGACTCTCTATTTCCACCAACATTGACAAAAGTGATTTTTGTGTTGGTCAATTCCAGGGAAGTCTGTGTTGATATGGCAGAGTTTTTTTCTCTTAGGGAAATGAAAGACATTTTTAGTGTTTTTTTTTTATTAAAGCTTTTCAAGTCAAAACATATAGTTTGCTGGAAGGGTAGCTGGATGGACAAGGAAGATACAAATCATCTCAACGGAAGGTTCCGTTCCATCACATGCATGCAGGTTCAGGAGAGACTGGTCAACAGACTATAAAAGCACAGACCGGAATTAGGACATAGAGGGCTGCAATAGAGCATGAGTGATCAAGTGCATTCCCATGTGCCCTGACTCCTGACTTCTTGGCTGGTTTCTCCAATCTTCAGGCCTTTCATTGAGTAACATAGGTATATAGTGACGGCACCTGATGTCTGACTGGGGTATGTTTCCTTTCCGTTTTTTAACACAGTCATCGTAAAACCATCTCCCTCCAGTGCGGTTTGGTGATGGACCTCTCATATCGATTTCTCATTCTCTATCTCAAGAGAAGCCAGCACCGACTCTACACGGAGCTGCTGAGCCAGTCATCCTGTGCCAGTCATAAGACTTTTGCGACAGTCAAGATCATATCTCCTGCATAACAGCAGGCACAGCTGATAGCAAAGGAGACCCATTCTGGGAAACGAACCTGCGGTTCCTACATGCACACAAACACTCATACACCCACCTTGACATGGCCAAGAACAGTGAATGAATGTGGATTTGGTAAAGTGCAAACACACTGAATGTTCCTGCCTATGAGTGAGCGACACACTATTTTCAAACTGTGCACAGACGCTATACGTCCATTTTATTTTGGGATTTTTATGTGTGTTTTCTCTCTCCATCTGGTTGATTGGGTTCATTGATGGCTCTCTTTTATGGTCAAATGTTTTTGTTTTCTTGCTGTCGATTCAATGCCCTTAATAAAGTTTTAGAGAAACAATGTTTCAATCCATGAGTGTGATTTTCAATATTCTCAACGTCATACAGAGTTATATTTCTGTCTTTGTAGCGCCAGGGCTCATCCAGCAAATAAAAGAAACGTCTCACACTAGTTCAACTTTCTTTTTAACAAGTTGCTATTAACTTTTGCTCTATGATCATTACAGTAATTTGTATAGTATGTCAATAAAACCTGAGATAATATGCATATGTTGATAGGTAATTTATGTGTTTTTACTTTTGCTCCAGATCAAAAATAGTCCCTATAGTGTATTCTTGTTTGGGACGCAAGGTAGCGAGTTGCTTGCACACATCTGCTAACCGAGGAGACGAAGAGGAAGTTGCCTATAAAAAGTCTTTTGTTGTGCGCTTGTTGTGTGCTGTGTTCGTTGCCCGAGGAGATTAACATGGCATTCAGCAGCTAATAACTTTGCAGCAGCGCCTGCTATGAAACGCCTGCAGTGTTATGGCCTCTCCCGGGGCCATCTTGGCTAACCTCACTGGCCAAGCTAAGTGGGTGGTTTAGCAACGGCTCAGAGTTCTTGGGGTGGATGAAAGATGACTGTGCTTCAGGGCTCCTTCCACCAACGTTCCCCATGAATTTCTCGGTATTATAAATAGAAACACACCCAGTGTTGTGCTTTCTTGGACGTACTAGGCGGAATCGCGCACAGTTGCAAATTAACGGTTTAAGCTAAATTTTGGTGAGCTTCGAGGGTAATCTCACTTGATGCTGCATTAATGATGTTTTATGGTGACGTTTACAGTTAAAGGGAATCACATTGCTTGAACACCATGAACTTTTGGAAATTCCAGATTTTGCAGCCCCGCGTGTGGTGGTCAGAGTTTAAATAAAATCAGTCAATAGGAAGTGTAGAAAATTGAATGCACAAAAATGTAATTATGCCTTAAATGTTTTGGATTAAATGTAGAAATGCCAGAAGACTCCTAAATTGCTCCAAACATGGAATTAAACATTTATCTTATCATTTAAATGCACATGGCTTTTACCAGACAGCATTATTTATAATATGTTTATGTTTGTCTATGTTTATTACGTAAGTATATTATGTTTATTATATATACATATGTATTATGATTAGGCATAGGTATGCAGTGATATGTAAACTCTTCCAATCAAAGTGCTAGATTTTTTGTTTTGCAAAGCGATGTGTTCCACAATGTATATGCGCCAACCCTGAAATAATTGCCTCATTACTTCTAATAAATGTGCGCTGCAGTAGGTCAGTCTGTTAAGACAGTGCACTGCAAAGCACATATACACGCAGAGTTGTGGCCTCGCAGACAGCTTTGCGGCACGTCTCCTACCTCTCCTTCGCCCTTCTCAGGTTAATCCTGAATAAAGCTGAAAATGGGCCAAATGGGCAGAAAAAAATACATTATACCGACAGATGAATTTCACCAAACTTCACCAAATACTAAGAACTTTATGTACGTTATTATGGCATATAGATAATAGCAAATTATGTTTTAAAATTCTGCCTACAAACTGGCAAGTACAACACATCATTCAGGCGAAAAAAGACAGGTTTTTAAGGTTTTGGAGGGCATATTCAAACCAGCATGTTCATCTGGGTAGCTATGAATGTGCCAAGAGGGACGGATGCACGCTATGTCATCCAAGCCCACTGTGATTTGCTGGGCTCGGCCCCATGCTCAACCCAATTATATTGAGGTTTCACTCAGGTCACTGCTGTTTGAAAGCGATCGTGCTGTGACCCGTGTACGCTAACAGTGACTGTCGCGTCAGCGTACTTGTATTTAGATGATAGAATACTCCTGCATTTGCTTGCATGGTTGAAATAACGAGAAAAAAAAATCAGCATTACTAGGCTACAAAGAACACGTCTTATGTGCGCTTGTGCAAACTACACGTTGACGCCTCCCTGGATGCACGAGTGTGTATCTGTGAGTGAATGCATCTTGCACCTCCACGTATGCGTGTGTGTCCGCTTGTAGTGCATTTGTATGTGCGCGTGTATCGGTGGGTACTCTGCGTTGTGTTTTTCTATTGCAGCAACCTCTCGGTTCGTTTCACATTCTCCCCTGTTTTTGAATCACACATACCCCTCCTTATTCGGAGACTCAGACCCCACCCACCTACTGGCCATATTATGCCGTACTTTACACAGCTGGCACAGGTGGCACTTACTTCTGACTTACTTACCGACGACTCCTCTCCTTCTCCTTGGACTGCACACCTTGTTGCGGTGGAGAGGCTTGAGTACTCCGATGACCCCAAGAGCTATGCCGAGGGGGGTATATACCCCCTGGCAGGTTCAACCAAACCGGACAGGTCATACCCATCTCGTGAAAAAAAAAGATTTGTTACGGAAACACAGACGACAGGTGGCACTATCGAGTACGTATTCAAGGCTCTGTATGCGTGATGCGGGTCACAGGACCATTGTAACAAGAGTGAACAGGTAAATGTACATGCAAAGACAGTGATCGCTTCGACGGTAATAGGCTGTACAACCGATTGCCGTAGAGCAACCAAATGCTTATATACACTGGTTGAGGCACAGTTTCCAGTCAGGGTGGCTCTTTCCCCCAGCAGCTATGCTCCTGTTGCATGCTGGGAACTCCCCCCGCCTATGTCATGTGTTCTCTTTTATCCAATCATATGCGTTGTGAAGTTTCTATACACAGCGGTCACACAGCCTGTTTGACAACCGCAGCACCACAGGTACCCATCCTTTATAAAAAGCATCTGTATTTGCTTGCATGCAGTTAAGAGAACGATTTAACAACCAGCCCCGCTTGGCAACTTTTGTTTTATTTCTTATGTTTTAACTCTTTTAACTTTTTAACTTTGTGCGGTGACCTTGCGGGTCCTGAAAGGCGCCTTGAAATAAAATGTATTATTATTATTATTATTATTATTCATATTTTACAATATGGGAATTAAAACAGTGTAGCTGACCTAACCCGGCGTCTTCCCTCACAACTTGAGAAAGCTATCCATATACTTTCTCGCTCTGTCTCGCTACCTGATTGGTTGGACTTTGTCCAATAATCAAGCGACTGCAGCAGACTTGTGGAGTTGTTTAAAATGTATCTCGGTTGTTAAACATGACGTCTGAACAACCGACAGCCGCAAATTTATTTCGGTAACCACCCCGTGCTGCACCCAGGAAGCAACCAGCGGCAAATCCAACAGCAGCAATCATTTTAACTCTGAAAAAATGTGCACTGATGTTTGAAAGGCCACTAAATATCCACCACAAATATCAGAACACAGCTAATGATGTAAATAAAATTACTTTCTACTTTCTACTTTCTAAGTTAATTCAAGTCAGTTCACTAAAACCTTATTATAAATATAAGAGACATCATTGCATCAGGCAACTAATTGATGAGCAGACAGCACGGCATCGTCCGGGAACCAGCTTTGTGTTTTTATTTTATTTTATTGGAGAAGAAACAATGCAACAGCTAACTTTTAAAATATGTTAGAGGAACACTGTTCAAACGCGCCCAAGCGCAGTGCCAGGAGTTGTAAAAACTTTACAGGGAGTCCCAAAGTGCTATTGTGTGTGAGTGAGAGAGAGAGAGAGAGAGAGAGAGAGAGAGAGTTTGTCTGTCCGTGCAATTGCAAATGAGGTTGTTCACTGTTCAAAAATGCCATATTCCTTAGATGCTTTGACCATATGTTTGCCGTTTAAACCAATTTAATCAACAGCAAAACAGCTACAAAAATGTTTTTTCCCTTTTAATTTATCCCAACAACCCACACCCTGCCTTCCCACCACCCTCCCATCCATTATTTTCGGAACAGTCACGCCACATGCCTGTTAGGAGCAAAGATCTATCTCGTGATTTATCTCCACCTCCCTGTCCCTCTTTCTTGCTCAAAATTATTATAGAGTAATTGTTTAGTATTTCAATGGCAATTGACATTATTTTGGAGATTTGACCATGTTCTCAGGATTTCATTATTTCATTTACCTGCCCCTAGTTTTTTGTTCAACGTTGTCCATGACAGGAGCATTCATGCAAACAACCCCCCCCAAACACAACATGCACATTTTCAAAGCGCACATGCACCATGCTTAACCCTAACCGTAAGTCATGGGTTGGTAAAGGAAAACACCACTGAAAATTCATACTGACATGTTCTTCCCCGATCTTAGCTGACTCAATACATAACTCTTGCCTCGGCGCATGCACTCACAGTGTCGGGGAACACTACTTAGCCCTACGTAGCTTAGCTTAGCCCTACTGACCCAAACGGGGGTCAGTAGCATTTTGAATTTAAAAGGAAAAAAAAACATAAACATAACATAAACATAAAACATATTTCAGTGTCAATTTTCAATGGTGATTGCCTTTAACACAGACGACACGGACACTGTAGCCTGGCATGTCAGAACCATGTCCACGCATCACCCATCGCTAGACGCTTGCATTGTGTCTGGGAAAATCAGGGTCGCCGTCGGTACGCAATCAAACGACCTGTCAGTTACACGAGCTACACAAGATGTGAGCAGAGTTTGGTTGTCGCGCCTCCACGCCGCTTGTCCCACCTAATGCGCTGTGACGGAACACGATTTGATTGACACATTATTTTTTTTTCGTTTTCCGACCCTGTTTTTATCAGACCCAATGCAAGCGTCTATCGATGTGCGATGCGCGGACAATGCGTTGGTTCTGACTCGCCAGGCTACTGCTAATGGAGTTGCAGCATAGAGTTAAAGTGGGGTGGAGCCTTCGCAGCAGAGGTTGCTGCATGGACATTGTGGAGGAGATAGCTTTGGCAAATTACATGAGGCCTGGATAACAACATGGCCTGTGGCATGGATGAAATCACAGCGGAGCATCTTAAATATGCTGGCCCTCATCTAGCACTTTATCTGGCTCTGTGTTGTTGTTTTTTTAAAGTAATTTTTTTTCCGGCGTCAGTGCCGTTTTTCCATCTTTATTGGATAGGATTAGTCGGAAACTAGGTTGAAGAGATCAGGGGTAGACATTGCAGACAAGTCGACGAGCGTAGTCAAATTCGCGACACTGCGGACGCTGCGGTAGACGCAGCGCCACTAAAATGAATGGGGTCGCGTTAGGTGTTTTACATGTTTATTAACACGTGAGATCTTACCCAACTCTATGCTGAATGTGCTGCTTATCGCAATCATAAAAGACAAGGCAAAGTGAAGCACTTCAATGGGCAATTGCGCTAGCCAGTATTGTCTTGAAAGCAGTTGAGAAGTTGCTGTTCAACACAATTGTAAGAATTCTATTTACGGTCGATAATTATTTTGGTTTTAAGCAAAGACACGGGACAGACATGTGAATATATATGCCGTAAAAGACATGGTATGGAAATACAAGGACCCAGAACCAAGCTAAATTATTTGATAAACTAGCCACCAGAGGTGTTCCACTAGTACTGATTAATAGCCTTCTGGTATGCTCACAAGCAGGGGGGGGGGTTGCCACTTGCCACACATACTGCTAGCACTAAAAGTAAAAAAAAATTTGTTCCACTACGGCGCAGGTTTGCAATCTCTGAGTGTTTCTGGTTCTTTTATAGTTTATTTTTAAAGTAAATTATAATTATGCACAATTGTGAATTTTTATGCTTTCTTTCTATTAACTGTTATTTACGTATTTATTGATTTATTCCTGTCTGCTGTGCTTCCCTGAATCCCATCAATAAGACAAATGTGTTTGTGTGTGTCTGTGTTTGTTTGGGCTGTATGTATGTATGTATATATATATATATATATATATATATATATATATATATATATTCATATATATTCATATATATTCATATATATTCATATATATTACAGTTTTGAGGGTGGTGACTACATGTAATCACATTACAGATTACAGTTAATGTTATAACATGTAATTAAAATCTAATTGATCAGTGGCATCAAAACGGTTTCAGAAGCATAGTAATTTTCAGATCCAGAGTCATTTTCATATGATATTTATAGATAACCATTCCACACCAAGAAACAGGATTGAGGAAACTGAACATCATGGGAAAGCATAGCCTGGCGAGCCAGAGCCATTGCATCGTCCACGCATCGCACATCGCTAGACGCTTGCATTGGGTCTGGAAAAATCCAAGTCGCTGTCCGTACGAAATCAATCGACCAATCAGCGCGGACGTGGGGGGAGTTTGTATGGGCTACGTGAGACGTGGGCGGAGTTTGGTTGTCACGCCTCCACGCCACTTGTCCCTCCTACTGCCATGTGACTGGATAAGACGATTTGATTGATACTTTTTTTCTTTGTTGTTGTCCGACCCTGGTTTTACCAGACCCAATGCAGGCGTCTAGCGATGTGCGTTGCATGGATGATGCATTGATTCTGGCTCTCCAGGCTATGGAAAGCATGGAATTTATGAGGTACATACATATGTATATAAAAGTCATCTAAAATCAGAATCATCTGTATTGCTATGTCAATGAACAAGTTAGAGACTAGGAATACTTTACCAAAAAAAGTAAAAGCGGAAGGTAATCCCTTATTTTACACTTGGGATGCAATATATATGTGGCTGAAGTGATCCATGTGTGAGAAGTGAACTGTTGTGCGGAGAGTGAATGCCATTCAAAATATTTGCGTACACACACACACACACACAGCATCCGCACGCACACACACACACAGCATCCATGCACATAGACATAGACACACACATACACACGCACAGCATCCGCACACACACATGCAGACATACACACACACAGCATCCACGCACATAGGCATAAACACACACACACGCACAGCATCCGCACACACACACGCAGCATCCAAGCACATAGACATAGACACACACACACGCACAACATCTGCACACACACATTCAGACATCCACACACACACACGCACAGCATCCAAGCACATAGACATACACACACACACACACACAGCATCCACACACATAGGCATAGACACACACACACGCACAGTATCTGCACACACACATGCAGATATACACACACACGCAGCATCCACGCACATACATACACACACAAAAACACACACACATGCAGATATACACACACACACACAGCATCCACGCACATAGACATAGACTATGACCTGCCGTAATAGACACACACACACGCACACACAGCATCCACACACATAGACATACACGCACACACATACACACACACAGCATCCACGCGCTTAAACCTACACAGGCACACACACGCATAGCATCCACACACATAGACATACACGTACACGTACACGCACACACACAGCATCCACGCACCTAAATCTACACAGACACACACACACATACAGATATATACACACACAGCATCCGACCTCCACTTCCTACTGTGTGTGTTGGGGCCTCCTCAGAGACCCGTAGCGTGTCCGTTACCAGCATGTGTGCAACGGTGCACGAGTCCAAGTTCCGCTGGCTCGCTAGCTCTCCCTCAGTCATGGATGGCTTGGCTCTGATTGGGCACGTGTGGATCCGAGTCAAAGACATTGTAGAATGACAGAGAGAGGGGGAAGGGAGAAATG
>OMKY01236715.1:4129-14635 GCA_900302395.1 Bregmaceros cantori | reverse complement strand
TATATATATATATATATATATATATATATATATATATATATATATATATAGTGGATATATATATATATATATTATTGGATATCAAAATTGTTATGTTCATTGTTATCGTAAGTTTACATATGCATTTAGAGTTGAGCTATTATTAGTCCCTGTGCAACTTTTCTCCATTCATTTCAATACTGTCAATCAACTCTGTCAATTGAGCAAAATATCAACTGGTAAACATTGCTAGTCTAAATAGTGGCTAAATAATTGGTACATACTGTTATGTTTGGTAGGGCGTAGCAATGATCAGGCCTGGACTGGGAGGAGAAATCGGCCCGGGTATTTTTGACTTAGACCGGCCCCCATAATTAGTGGAGCACATCTGACATGAAATTGACGTAACCTATGTCTTATAAATGAAAACAAACGCTCTGGTCATGGGGAAAAGGTGCAAACGTTTACTCTAGTTTTAGTTGAATAAAATTCATACAATTTTAGAAGACAAAATCTAAAATTATTTTAGTTAACTAAAATATTGATTTCCTATTGTCTATAAAATTGTATAGATTTGCAATGTGAACGACATTGAAGTCGAACCACCAATTGAAGTAAACACCCAAACACCCCCTTTTTTAGTAGTAACAACTATTTGGCACAATTGCCATTTTCAATGATAGTCAAGGTGAATAAACATTCATGATGGCGTTTAGTTTGTATTTTCTATCAAATAAAATATTCGTGCCAATTGCAAAATGTAACAGTCAAGATTACTTTGAATAAAAAAAACTAAAATAATCACAGTTGCCCAATAAACAATTGTCTTCTTTAATTGTATAAAACATACAATATTTGTGCAAGATTCACTAGTTTTCATATTATTTTATGTTGAAACTATTACTTTCTTTTTTAAAATAGCACACATAACAGCCTATGATTAATAATTACGACTCCAACATCAGCAAATATTAAAATAAGAGTATAATCTAAAGTTACATTTCAATGATTAGATTATTTTGAATTAATGTAATATGCAGCTAAACTCTCAATTGGTTTTAATTTGTATTAAAACTATTAATGCTGTAGTTCACGTAGTAAAAGGATCAAAATATCAATGTGTTTTGGGAATGTTCGCACTGCCATCAACTGTAGTCATTCACGAAAACATAGATGAGATAAAGTTAGTTTGTAACAGTTAGTTAGTTTGTGACACATCATATGACCAGCGGTGCACAACAGCGGTGGTTGAAGTTACCGAGTGGAGCAGTCGAGCCCGGATACATTGCAGGACTACACAGCGATCCCCGGTGCCAATGCCCCCGGGCACTGCTCCACTGCTTGTGGCGGGCACTCCTGCTCCGGGGGCCCAAACCGTTTACTGTGTTAAGAGAGTGTGGGCTGCCGCCCGCCGGTGATTTTTACCACTATAAATAAAAATAAAATGCAACATCACCAGCCCACTGGGCGTCGGCCCACCGGGAAAATGCCCGGTGTGCCCTGTCGTCTGTCCGCCACTGGAGGAGAGAGCGAGAGAGCAACAGAGAGGGGGAGACAGAGGAAAGAGAGATAGGGGGGAAGACAGAGGAGAGAGAGAGCGACAGAGAGAGGGGGACAGAGGAGAGCAGGCCTGGACTGGGATAACCTATCGGCCCGGGCATTTTGGACTTTAACTTATGTCTAATATATAAATGGCTGCACAATTAATCACTAAAACAAATTGACATAAAAACCATAAGTGCTTGGAACAATCTTAAAAATAAGTGTCATTTAAATTTTTAAAAAGCACGCACAGTGCTCAAAAGATGGTTTAAAGAGCTGTGATGTGAATAAAATACTATTTACAAGGTGCTATATACAGGCTGCTCAGGACGGGGTTGTTTGTTGGCCCATGGGAAGGAGGGGAATTTTTGTATGTAAAAATATGTCCCCATATAAATTCCATGGTGCTTAAATGTTGTGAATGGGTCGTGGGGGGTGGTTGATGTTGGTTAGTGGGGCATATCTCATATTTAAGCCATAGGGGACCCTGGTCCTTAGGAGGTGAATTCATTTGCGTTCTTGAGACCTGCGCCGGGATGTTGACCAGGCAGCGCAGGTCTCAAGAGCCGTGATGGCCAGATGAGATGGAGAGTGTCGTTGAAAGTGTTGAACTAATGGAGTGTGTTCTTCCTAATTGTGTACAAGTGTTGTTTGAGACAGCGTGTGAGTGTGTACCTGGTTTCCCCAATGTAGAGTTTGTGACAGAGTGTACATGTGATACCATATATTCCATTACCCTGTTTGTGGCGTACAGTGTGGTGAATTGGTGCCAATTCACCACACACAATACATCAGACAGCAGTTATCAGATGTGTTAGTCAAGGGGTTAGAGACATGGACTGGTGTCTCAGAGGTTGGTGGTTCAAATACCACATTTGTCAGACTACTAATTCAGGTTACTGATTTTATAACATTTGTTCATGGTTATGTGAACATGCCAGAGGCAGCCATAATAAGCAGTTTGTAAGTGTATGTGAACAATTGCTAAAAATGTCCCGGTGGGCAGGCCGAGTGGAAACACCAGTCCAATATATTAGCCGGTCAGAACTAGACACCATAGTCTAGTGGTCAGAGTCGAGGACACTCAACACTCAGACAAAACATGTTTTATACAATTAAAGAAGACTATTGTTTATTGGGCAACTGTGATTATTTTAGTATGTTTTTATTCAAAGTAATCTTGACTATGTTACATTTTGCAATTGGCACAAGTATTTTATCTTATAGAAAATAAAAACTAAACGGCATCATGAATGTTTATTCACCTTGACTATCATTGAAAATGGCAATTGTGCCAAATATTTGTTACTACTAAAAAAGGGGTGGTTAGAACTTCAATGTCGTTTACATTGCAAGTGTAGACAATAGGAAATCAATAATATTTTAGTTAACTAAAATAATTTTAGATTTCGTCATCTAAAATTGTATGAATTTTAGTCAACTAAAACTAGAGTAAAGGTTTGCACCTTTTCCCCTTGGTCAGAGCGTTTGTGCATTCATAAGACATAAGTTACGTCAATTTCATGTCGGATGTGCTGCGCTAATTATGGGGGCCGGTCTAAGTCAAAAATGCCTGGGCCGATTTCTCCGCCTGGACTGGGAGGAGCACGAAGCTCGTAGCTCGATCCCCAGACTGTCCACCTCTAGTTTCATTGACATACTTTCGTTTCTGGTAGAATTGTAGTCACAGCCCAAGCTACCACAAGAGGGGGCCCAAACCGTTTACTGTGTTAGAGAGTGTGGGCCGCCGCCCGCCTGTGATTGTTACCACTATAAATAAAATAAAATGAAACATCACCGGCCCACTGGGCGTCGGCCCACCGAGAAAATGCCCGGTGTGCCCTGTCATCTGTCCGCCACTGCATGTAAAGTGCGCAGGGTCCGCCAAAGATTTTCTGTCCTGAAAGCCACTGTTCTGTCGAGCTGTTGAACGGCCCAAACTCCATTAACATTATATCGCAGACTGTGGAGGAAAAGTGGTGAACAACAGCACAAGATTCCGCCACCCAATTTTTCCACCTGTCCGCCATTCAGTGAACAAATGGGACCAGTGGGACAGTCTCTCTCTGCTTGCACGTCATCTATATTTCATGAAACCTATTGAAGAGGGGAGATGGAAAGAGAAGCAGAGGAGAGAGAAATGACTCGTTCATCAACATATTCCGGAGGTGCGACCTATTACCCCTAGAATGGAGGGAGAGTAAAGTAAGAGAGTTCTCTTCACGCCCTAGAGAGAGACAGGAGTCTCCGTGGAAGAAGAGGTTTTATACCTCAACGGGACCTTCTTGGTTAAATAAAGGTTAAATAAAAATAAAATAAAGAGGAGGCAGGTTCTTTTCATGTGGGGGTGAAAGAGCGAGATGCTGTGTCCGAAATCGCTCCCGATGGTGCACATCATTTTGCATCAGACTCCAAATATCCCACAATGTACCGTGAAAAGTAGTGAACTTCGATGTACGCTGGACTCAGGGTGGGTAGGAGGACACAAAACACACAACAGTTCAAAATCCGACCAATAGATGTCGGTCTGTGACCAGTTACACATCACCCCCCTTGCTTTGTTCACCATTTTACATAAATATTGATGTAATACAGTCAAAATCCGACTTGAAGTTACTCACCGAGTGGTCACATGTTCTTCTGGACCAATAGGCTGGCTGCTTTTACTAGTAATTCCAAAAAGAATGAGAAAGTGGAATGGGTTGCACTGATTATTAAATCATGTATTTGTGGGTCACAGATCCGCACAAGAGCATTTGGGTGTCAAATAGCACACCGCAAGTTACCACCATCCTTTTTAAATAACCCTGTAGGTGTGTGCTCCCACCGAATTGACATGTTGAATACTAGCCAAAGACACGGCAAAAAAATGTCACTGTTGTGGGTTATAGCTGTTTACTGTTGTTTTATACATCTTTCAGCCTTTGTTTACAGGTGTTAAAGGCTCGGGGGGAGCTAGAGGATGAACAAATGGAATGTTGTCCCTATCTAATACCTTTATCTATATCTAATATCTAGCAGTGCCAAGAAAGTGTAAAAAAAGTTAGTGATTAAATTAATTAATTGACCGATAAAATCAATGATCACTCGAATAATGCATTAACTGAGTTTTGAAATCCCTAATATAAACATTTTTTTTACATATAAAACTAAAACTTTAAAAAAGTGGTTGTGAAAGACTCATTACAGAAACATCAGTATATCAATCAAAATGACGCTGACTAACAGCGCCGACTCTAGTGTCTGAAATCTTGGTCGTTGCCGTTGAGTGGACTACAGGTGCATAGTGAATGCACTGAGTAGGGAGTAGGGGATAGGGAGGGATTCCGTACACATAGATAGAGATATAGTGTTGGAAAGATTCCTTTTGCAATGTAATAGCTTACAATTGCATTTGTGAGTTACTGATTTCAAAGATTTTAATCAGTAACGCAATTGTTACTGATTGTTACTGACTGTTGTTTCAAAAGTAAGGAAGTACATTCTATTACTTTTAAAGATTAACAATCCGCGTCTCTCTGATACATACACACACACACAAAAACACAATAAAGAGAAAGTGAGTTTCTAACAGTTGTGAACCCTCGTCAGAATGAAAGTCGAAAAATGAAAGTAAGTTGAAATGGTCATCCATTAAACACATTTTTAAATGATGTACAATTGTTCCTTCTGTCCGCTCTTCAGAACCACAACATGATCTGCATACACTGTACATGCAAGTGCAGCGATATTTATTAATTTTGAAACTGTGCATTTTTTTTTCTAGGTGACTTTGAGGTTAACAAAGCCTGGATATGCATACGCTCAGCATTCCAGACTTGACCTTTGGTCGCGACCAATTGCCCGGCGTTTTTTTTTTTTCATTAATTCATTCCTTCAATGAGGATGTTGCACTTCATTAGTCCCGAGGAATGATTTGCCAGACGGGGTGGCATATATTGTGGTGGCATCAGTGGGAATAACATTCATTTAAATATGCATGTATGAATTTATTCAATTAGTTAAGCATTCATTTATTCATTGAGGATTTTACAGAGCATACCGTCCCCCTGAAGAGACCTCACAATTCAATGTGCAACTGTCCAATTGTTGCATTTTGTGTTTTTTTTTTCCTCGTGACTTTGTTGGCTAAATACATAGTTGTGTCACTTATCTTGTTTCAGCCCTGTTGCTTTTCCTTCGAAAATTAGACTTAAACTTCAAATTTATTATCTATATACTGTAATGGCAGCTCAAATAAGGTGTCAACATAGATGAAATGACCAGTTTTGACACAGGAATATGTCTAGAGGGTTCATTTATTAAGCTATACTGGACATTAGCCGGCTAGCTAAGCTAAGCTATGAGCTAAGCAGGAAACATGGCCGAACAAACACAACAGGAAGTATCACTGTTTTATATCTGATGGGTGTGGACATCCAATGATGTCACAACTTGTAGCCAATAGGGACAATGGAGGCGTGACTCTACAAGTCACATATCCATAACAATACTAATTATATTATTGATGTTCTTTTTTTATTTCAGCTGAAATTAATTGTGACTACTTGAGATTGTAATCCTACTGTGCTGTTTCTGTGCTGCGTGTGTAGTTACGTCGCAGCACCCCCTGGTGGTCATTTTACACCCATCCATCAACATCATCATCACTCCCGTCCTCTGGCTGACCATTGTGGCGCCACTGAAGACTTTACAGCCAGCTCTCTCCATCTCTCTCTGTCCTCGGCCACTCGCATGGTGTCACTCAGCCTGCAACTTGTCCACTCTTGGATGTTGATCTTCCCATCACCTTCTCTGTCTTTCTCTCCTCCTTCCACATGGCACTGTGCCTTAAATGATTGCTTTTGAGAGTCCTTGGGATCTTGTGACATGTCTGTACTATTTTAGTTTTCATGTTTTTTTGTTTGTTTTTTTGGTTTTTTTACTGTGGTTAGTAGATCTTCATATGGTCACACCCATTGCAGAAATACTGGAAAAAAATTACAGATCTTGCTAGATACGCTTTAGGCCATATTGACAAGTTTACGTGCGAAACACTGGGGGAGTCATTTTGTCCCGCGCTTCTGCAGGTCACTTCCGGTGCCTTATTGTTGCCTTTGCGAACTCTGATACTGGGCCGAGGTCCGAGCACACAAAACGCACGCCAGTTCAAAATCCGACCACTAGATGTCGGTCTGTGACCAGTTACACGTCAACCCACTTGCTCCGTTCATAATTTTGTATAAATATTTAAGAAATACAGTCAAAATCCGACTTAAAGTTACTCACCGAGTGGTCACATGTTTGTCTGGACCATTAGGCTGGCTGCTTCTACGAAAGGAATGAGACAATGGAACGAGTTGCACTGATTATTAAATGATGCGTTTGTGGGTCACAGATCCGCACGAGAATTTGGGTGTTGAATAGCGCACCACAAGTTACCACCATCCGTTTTAAATAACCCTGTAGGTGTGTGTTCCCACCAAATATATACATGTTGAAAAATTGCCAAAAACACAGCAAATTAAATGATACGGGACGTGACAACAGTAGAGCCCAGCTCTACTGTTGATACCTGATCATCATCATAGTTCATTTTTGCCACTAGTAGTAGTATGTGCACCAACATGGGCTCCAGTCACAGCGCAATAGGTGAGACAAGTGGCGTGGAGGCGTGATAACCAAACTCCGCCCACGTCTCGTGTAGCCCGTACAAACTCCGCCCACCTCTCGCGTAGCTCGTACAAACTCTGCCCACGTCCGCGCTGTTTGCTCGATTGATTTCGTACTGACGGAGACCCTGATTTTAGCGATGTGCAAAGCATGGATGATGCGTTGGTTCTGGTTTGCTAGGCTAGGTCAAGTCCTGAACATTCGTAGATGTGCCATCTTTTGGGTCTTCCTCTACTTCTCTTGCCAACTACTAATCCTACAAGGCAGAGTTTTGTCAAACCTATTTGGGATCTCTTGATGTGTCCGTAGAGTTTGAGGGTTCTGCTATTGATTATTGTCGTTATTGCTTTGAGTGAGTGTAACAGATGTAAGAAGACGACAGGGGGAGCTGCAATTAAATATCACACACAACGCAAAGTATTAGCCAATCAGAGAGAGGGTGGGAGTTCCGACAATGCAGCGGGACAAACAGGAGGGTGGGAGAGAATTGAGTATCGTTCCAGACAGAACGTAGGTAGGACTAAATATAGCAGTCGATTGCCCATGGTAATTGGCTGGTCAGCCCTTTACTGTCGGTTCAATTGCTGCTAAAATTACATCAACATTACACATCCGTTACATAAGGTTAGTCTGCGGAGTTCTCTATGTGGTCAGATGCCTGGTAGAAAAAAAGACAGGTTGATGCACTGCAACTAGAATTGTAGTAAAAATGACGACTTGGTAGGAAACTGAGACTTTTCCTTTTGTTACTTGAACTTTCTATTTCTTTTTCACTGGCACTGTGTTGTTGAAATGGAGCATCATTTTTCTTTGCGTGTCTACGCTCACTGTATACATTCATTCTGTATTGGGACATACAAATGTCCCAGGGTGAAGCTAGCGTCCTGATCATAGACTGTATATAAGTAGACGCAGCGTGCGTGACGTCATCCCATTGCTTTCATCCTAGCCGGGTTGAAGCCTCCGACAGCGCGGTGCCATTGCTGAAAGTACCCGTATATCCGGAGACAAGGAGAGGTAGACAGAGCTCTATGGTAAGTGAGAGAGAGACACCCACACGCGACTTCTTCCGGTGGTACTGTCCGCTAGGGGCGCCAACGACAGAGTCGGAATGAATGGGATCCTATGGGAGCTGAAATAAAAAATATTAACGCCAAATCTGACGCGTTTGTGAAATTATGACCCCCCCTCACACAATGAACCCTTAATTATCCCGACAATATACATTAAAACAGTATCAGAAACAATCTTTAAATAGGTTAAAACAGGCTGCTAAGATTGGAATATTTGTATTGGAAACTACAATAGGGCTCGAATTTCCGGAGACTAGGCTCCCGCCCATACCAACCCAGAAGTAGGCACGGACATCAAAACGAACGCGGTGTCCATTTTTATATACCGTCTATGGTCCTAATATTACCATGTCTACACTCGTAGCTCAGAACCAGCCCTTGACAGTGTGGATAGCGCCGCTTTGGTTTTGGCTTTTACTGTCAGCGCCAAGACAGCAGCAAAACCACAAGGCCCCATAGACAAAAGGAAACATACAAAAACACAACCCAAGTGGTGTTTTATATATCATTCAAACCACAAAAAAATCCAAACACACACAAAACAAAAACAAAGCGTGCTACTGAGTAGACAGAGTGTGCAGGGCATGTGCAGAAAATATGAAGTAATGACAACTCCAGATAAAGTCGCGAGGCATGAAATATTCATGAGGAATAATTCAACTGTAATCTCTTTCACTAGAAAGCGTGTCACCACAAACACATATTTACCACACCCTCAGCTGTAAGCCTGCCAGCGGGGGGAAGTCCTTGAAACGGTGTGATTGATTTGCGACATACTGCCGGCACACATTGTTGGAAATGTTACTTTTAAAAACAAACCTCTTAGAACGTTGTAATCAGCAAACAAATCCTGTGACTGCATTTCAAATGTAAAACATTTAGCTTGCTTTCAAGTTATTATTGAGTTTCAAAGGATTGCATTAATGGTGACATTAATTGAATTGATAATCGATTAACCAATCGACAATAAGGAATCAAATGCTTTTTGTTCCAAACAATGAAATCAGAGATGTATACTTATTTGCAGTTTGTGTGCACATTGCATCAAGTAAGAAGAGTCTTTTTTTCCAGTCCATTCAAAATCCTCAATACCCCAATACATAAGGCGCCACAGTGGTGCAGTGGTTAGCACTATTGTCTCATAGCAAGAAGGGTTTGATTCTCATCCCGTCAAGTTCAAGATTCAAGATTCATTTTAATTCACCATATTGCATATACACTGTACATGACAGCAGTACACACACATGGAATTTTAGTTGGGCATGGAACAACTCTCGCTATACAAAAACAAAAGAAAATACAAAAGTAACATACAGCAACTAAACAAAGTTGTAAATAGTTTCCATGAAACATTGTCAACATTTTGCTTTTACTTGTATTTAGCTAATTTCTCAATACAAATATCAGTATTTCTGCCCCTTACTTTCCCAAAACAGGATTGTTACATTTTATATATATAGACTACGTAAATATATTTTATTTTTTTACGCAACTACACCATTGCAAGAGAAATTGCTCTGGAAATTGGAAATTGCATGCCTCCAATCTTCCCTTTGATAGCGTGTTGCTCATTACCTATCAACTAATCTGCTCTATTACTACCATTGACCGTGAGCTGAGTCTGTGAATAAAAATAATTTCCCAATTGGGATCGATAAAGTATTCTGAGCACATTTCAGAGCCCATACTTTTCACTTTACTTTAAATTTACTTTGACTTGAGTAGATATTTACTCATGTTTTTCTAGGAATCTAGGCCCTTTTGCCATCCCTGCAAACAAAACTAAAGGACTAGGAGGTAGCCAATACTTTCATTTCCTGTATATACTTATTCCCTATATGACTACTGAGCAGCAGTAGGATAGACATGGTTAAAGATGGAATCCTGCTCTTCAGGGATTTGGGAATGGCAAGGCACACCCCCGCTGCGTGTGTTTCCTATTTAACTTGCCTCAGATCACAAAACATTGAACATGATGTGTTTAGAAACTGAAGGGAAGAAAAAATGTATGGCCAGAAGCTATGACATTCAAAACATGAATCTGCTAGATTGTCTGATGTTTGGGAGGAAAAGAAAGAGAGAGAGACAGAGAGAGAGAGAGAGAAGCTAAAAACATTGTGTAATGTAAGAGCGAGAGCTGATTAGAAGCAAAGTGGGAGGAGGGCAATGAAATACTGTGCTTCTCAGGTCATCTCTCAGATCTAAGATGTTGCGACTTGGCTTGACTTCAATTAAATCCCGCGGGGTAGGTGTATCTCGG
>OMKY01236703.1:0-12500 GCA_900302395.1 Bregmaceros cantori | reverse complement strand
GTTAGAATGATGGATTTCAATATTTCAATCAGTACATCACCACAAAGAACACTAGTGCAAGATATGGAGCCATGAACTTTCATTCACACATTTTGCGCAATTTGTTGCACACAATTATGCACTATTTGCAACACACTTTAAAGTACAAAATCAATTTTGTTTGGAAAATTAAAAAGGATTGATAGTTGGACAAACTTAGCGTGTTCTAATGTTAAGCATTAAAGCATGGTGCTATAGTTGCAAGTTAGCAATAAATGCACTGAAAATCTGCACTTGCGAAGCCAGAGTTTCAATCCTGGTCAAGTCATACCAAAGACTCGGACAAAAGACAGCCAATGCCTCCTTAATTGAGACTCAGCATCTAAGGACTCAAATCTGACATGAACCTGCATATCTATGCAATCGTTAACAAGGGGCTGTCTCCGTGGCACAGTGAGTTAGACCGCTGCTGCAAAGCCAGCCCCATTCATAGGTTTGTGCCTGGGATTACAGCACACACAGATAGCTTCCCCTCACTGTCATATACTGCATGTCGCCCCATTCTCTCATCTCCCTTTCACACTTGTGCCGAAAATATAATTTCAAATATATACATATAAATAAATAACATACTGCCGAAAGACCTGCCATGTTTTCCTTCCATCTGGGGACTGTGAACAGATGTTGTCACTTATCAGCTGATTGTTCTGGCTGAGGGGCTGTGCTAATTAGGATCTGGATTTGTAAATGGTTGAAACAAAAATCTATGGGAGAGGTGTTTTTTTGTTCTACCCCCAGTACGGTGTACTTTAAACACAAGACTGATTCTGTCACGTACAGCCAACACTGCTGCTTGTAATCATTGTAGACACCCCATCGTCTAAAAGTCAGGACCAGCTCCTCAAGAGTTAATAAGAAAAGTTTGAAGAGACACCAGAGAGCCAGCGAGTATATGGCTGTGCCCGGTAATGCTTTTGCTCTTATCATTAATCCGTCCCTAAGTGACAACTGTCCTTTCTGGTCACAGAGGGAGTCCGTTCTCCAGTGCCAGACATGCTGGCAGAATGCCCTTTATACTGTTGGAATCCTGGAGAATGTTTCAAACACAGTAAATAAGGTCGGCCTCTTTCTCTTGCCCCTTGAAACAGGCAAATGATTGCATGGCAATGTAATACATTTTAGACTCCTGAATGGTTATATTTGTGTAGGTTGGCCATGGCATAAGTTAATGGAACGTTAATGTTGTTTTGTAAAATAATCCCAGTTGAATTAAATGGCAGTAGAATCATTGAACAATAATAGACACATATGTTGCGTGACTATTGGCCTGAGATCAACTTTTCCCAAGACCAAGTGGTCGAGATGGATTGGGCACACGTTACGCAAACCAGTGTCAAATAGGCTCTGACCTGGAACCCGCAAGGGAAGAGAAGCAGAGGACGGCCAAAAAACACCTGGCGCCGTGATCTCCAGGCCGACACGAAGAGGCTGGGATGCACCTGGTCGCAGCTAGAGAAGAACGCCAGTGACCGTGAACTTTGGAGGTCCCTTGTCGATGGCCTATACCCCAGTAGGGGTGTAAGGCATAAGTAAGTGGTTGAGATCTACCACACAGATGGTAGATGAAAGGCTTAATATACTACCTACACATAGTACATAATTATGAATACAGTTTTTATTCCCCAGAGCAGAGAACAATATCTGCATGTTTCACGCAAAACTGCCGCAGCACTCCAATGAATGCTCTAAAATTTGGGGGTGACTTTGCAGTCCCACGCCATGAGAACATAAAATACTGAAGCAATAAATTAAAATGATATTTGTTCATGGCATATTGCCGTTTGCCGCCATGGAATCAGCAGCGTATACACTGTTGGGCTGACAGCTGGGCTGGCAGCGCAACCAGCTGACAGCGCATTACATAATTAAGTCTCTTGAGCACAACAGACACACGCCTGCTACACGCTTTGCTTTGTATAGTAAGTTCATTATTACCATTCATAACCCATACTATGGCTATTAGTTAAACTAATATTCACTTTGATTGGAACAATCTCACACATTTCCAATGGGTTCTGCACTAGTATTTATGTATTTGCTCGACATAATTTTTACATTATGATGAACCCAATCAATGTAAACATAGTAATTTTATACACTTTACAGATTGAAGTGCTGCATTGTTTTACAGTGCTGAATTGTATATTTGTATTCATTAATGTATGTTGTATATTGTTGTAAACTGTCAGGTTAATAATAAGAACAATAGTAATGATACTAGTTATCACGATTACTACATTAAATAACAATTGTTATTATTGTTCTCTAAACACTCACTCACACTCTCTCTCTGGCTGTGTCCTAAATCGCCCCCTTTACCCTACTTCCTACTACCTATATACTATGTTTGTATTTTTTTTGTTTGTTTGTTTTTTCAATGTGCCTCGCAATGCATTATGGGTTATATTGCTTGGTTTAGCATACACTGATGCTCACTACTTTTGATGGTGCATTGAGTGCACTATATAGGATACATGGAGACTGGAGTATTCGGACACCATATGGGCGTGCGCCCATATGGTGCACTATATGGGGAATAGGGGGCGATTTCGGACACAGCTTCTGTCTGTCTCTGTATCTGTCTCTCTCTTTCTCTCTACCTCCCTCCGTATGGCACAATATCTGAAGGGCTGTCATGTAACTGAGCACATGACTTCTGGCAGGCCACAATGTACACCATAACATGCACACTTACACCATACGCACACACAAACACACAAGAGTAGATATCTATACAGACGCATATACCCACTCACAGCCACATATACGCATATGCACACTAGCCCGATAGAGAGAGAGATTTTTATTAGCCGCTGACAATAAGTGTCAAGCAGAGTTTGCTATTCAAACTAATGTGCATAATTATCATTTTGCCAGCGCACTCTGAATACATTTAAATAGTGGATTTTTATTTCTGAATGTAATGCTGTTCCACGGATTATCAATACTTAATGCACTCTCTGTCTTAGTGCACACACCCATGGGTGTGCCTCAGTGTAACTGCATGTCTGTGTGTGTGTGTGTGTGTGTGTGTGAGTGTGTGTGTGTGTGTGTGTGTGTCTGTGTGTGTGTGTGTGTGTGTAACTAGGAGAATTGCATGCCTGGAAAAATAACAGTTTTGTGTGCTGTGTGGAGAGAGTCAAGCACGTGTGATGATCGGGATGTAAGCGTGTGAATGTGTCTATGTGTCTGTGCTTCTGTATGTTACCGCATCAAGCATTTTATTTTAGAAGGATAGTGTGTGCTCATGCCTGTCTTTGCCACTGATGCTAATGATGGCGATGGGTGCGGATGGTGAAATACTACTGCATATTTACAGTAACAAAGAAAATGATAATCAGCAGCCCCTTCCAACTCAAAATGATGGGTGCACATACACACAAACATCAACGGAGGAACCAACACACTCACACAGTTGTAAACAAATAGTTAAAAAGTTTGTTGGGATAATACCTAGGCGAGAGGGAGAGGTAAAGAGAGAGAGAGAGAGAGAGAGGGAGAGCGAGAGGGGGAGAGCGAGAGGGGGAAAGCGAGAGCGATTAGAAGTCGGGACAAAAATGATGCGCACAAATGCAAAGAATGAAATAAAAAGAAGAAAGAGAGGGAGACATTATACAATAGATGTATACAAAGAAAGAAATGGGGGGTTGAGGAAGAACGAGAAATAGAGGTGAGAGGGAGGCAGAGTTACAAAGAGATGATGCAAATTCACTCCACCCTCGCATGTCCGTCCCCATGCATATTGAGCATTTTACTGGTTTCATTGTCTGTTTCCACAAACAAGCCCATTTCATTGTCTGTTTGCACACACACACACACACACACACACACACACACACACACACCGTTTTATTCAACATGCTTAGGAAAGCAGAACATACTTCATGTGGACACCTGGAAGTGGCAACACACGCCTTCTGCAGCAACAAAGTTAACAGCATTCGTCACATGAGCATGCACACATAATGTGAATACATGTAGGTGACTTACCTGTGACACACACACACAGGGAGTTCTAAGACTATATGTGACCAGATTAATAACTGCACAGTAACTCATTTACTACTATATTTTTTTAAAATATATTTAAAATTGAGATTTCATTGAAAATAAGAAAATGGTTTGTTATTGTATATGCAGGATGTTCCATTTAGCAAGAATGCGCATGCAGCTGTTCATATATCACTGTGTGTAGTGTCTGTATGATATACCTGATTTGAAGAAATAAAGGCATAGGAACACATTCAATTAATTGTTTAATGCAGTAAAGCGATTAGTACCAGAATGGTCTCATGCATTCTACTTTGAAAATGTAGTAAAGAGTATTACAATATTGATTACCTTTCTCAAAGAACTGTATCTATATATACTATAAGTAACCTTCTGAACCCTGCATACATCCACATGCAGACACACAGGAGTGCACCCCACATTCATACACAAATTGTGACACGCACGCACAGAAACACACTCATACACAAACCTGGGTTGGGGGCTTATATTTAAATAATGTTGAGATAACAGTGCCGTGTGATGTGCGTGTGTGCAAGTATAAATACAGACCAGATGGAAAGAGTGCATTGGACGTTGCATTAATCAACTCCGTGACAGGTCTTTGTAGATCAGGCCCCGCCTCCATGTACAGCGTGTTGCGCGGGGTTAATCACAGACGACATTCAGTTGCACTCGCAATTTTACCCGCATTCTTGTGTGTCTGTGTGTGAGTTTTCTATCGCACGCACACACCAACAAATACATGGGCCCATGTGAACCAAACATGTGTAAAGGTATGAAGCCAGTAGACGCTAGAGTTGGGAGGACAACAGGACAGGCTCTCGAAAGACTCTTGTGAGAGCCTTCAAAGTATACTTGTGATGTTACACAACTACACAACTTCAAATGATCACAGAAGTCCCCTAGGGCTTAGGCATGGTGACGTCACGACTTGGGGGCGGCAGACATTTTGGTAGCCGCCCGTATGGTGAAGTATATGTATAAGTGCAGTCAAGTGGTATACCTTACCACTTCAAGTCCATTGCATTGGGCTTAATGTGAAAGAAAATGAACCGTAGTAATGCTATCACCAGCAGATGGCAGCCTACTCCTATGGATAAATCAATAACAGATAAAGACTTTTAAACTGTCACTCTTATACAAATATCACTCTCTCTCAGCCTGTTCATCTGACCGCAATGCAGCTACCAATATGTCTGCCGCCCTCAAGTTGTGATGTCACGACGTCCAAACCCTACACAGTACAGATTGAGTATTGTGAGTGCAGAACGCTTTGTGTAATCCCAGAATAACTGCAAACACACAAGCAACAAACACGGTATTGCTAGCAATGCAACTTTGCCTAAGCTCCAGATGGGCTCTTCTGGATGACCTGTCCTCCAGAACGGCAGGTACAAGACAGCAATGACGGCAATCAGCGCAACTTTTCCTGTGCCACAGACGCAGCTCACACCAAAAACAATGAAGCACTCCAGGAAACAGCCCGAGGAGAGCACAAGGCTAGAAGCCAGCCAAGCAAATCCAGTTTCTCTAACAGTAACCTCAGGTTAGGTGTGTTAACCCCACACTTGTCTGCTCTGAAAGTTCTCTTAAAAGGCGCAGAGAGTGTTTGATGGGGCAACGGAATCACAGAATGTGCACACTGAATGAAACTACAATGCCACCGCCCACATTAGAGCAAGATCATCCAGGGGCGGAGTAGCCTGCAGACCTTTCCACTGCTTGTGTGCATTTCAGAGAATACACACAAGACACACATTCCAGTATATTCACCTAATCTAACGTTTTCATCGAGCTGGGCTTCACGTCAGTATTGGTAATTATTTAGGTACTAAAACAACAAGCAAACCTGCAGTCTGAAGTACATTTTTGGGTGAGAATGTGATGGAATTCAAGTGCACGGCAAACAGTGGACTAAACAAGCAAAAAGCTAGGTCTCGATTCAGACTAACCAAAACAAAACATCACGGGACGAGCTGCAGAACGAGTACATCTTGGGTAGGAGGGAAAAATGGATAAATAATAACATGTGAGCAGCGAACAAAACTGGAGGCGTTTTTAAATTTGCTCGCTCCGTTACTACTGGCCCCCCCCTCCCCCACCCACGAGTCCATCAAGCCGTATATCCAATAAAAACTTTTTGGATGGATGTTAACATTATCGTTAGATGCTTCTTTCTGATTTTGGAGGTAAATCCACAGTATTTTCCATATAGGGCTCGGCAGGACTCGTCCAAATGTTTTTCTGTATAAAACAAACTTGATGAATGTTATTCGCCAGTTGTTGTTTTACGCTGTTTCAGTATATTGAAAAACATGTTGAACATGGTTTTTCATTTGCAGAACGCATCGCGTGTTCTTATGGACTTATAGGATGGCTGCATTCACTCGGATGTGCCCAGTCGGATGCTAATGTAACAAAACCTTTATATTGCAGGTTGTTTTGGTGGATTTTATTAGTTTTATTGATGTTGACACTGAATTATTTTTTAGATGTATTGAGATATTGAACAGTCCAGGTCGTGCATGCACCCCCCCTTTTCTCAATGCTGTATAACGCAATTTCAAAAACAATGTCACTCCCTAATTATTCGTTTCTTGGCAACGAATCTTCATCCCTAGGTTGCTAACAGTGAGTTGCAAAACAGCACCATCTATCTCTCACTTTCGGACTCCACATGTGGAAGGTGCACAGCTTTGAATATAGTGGGAATGCAAACAGAATAAATCACAAATGCAATTGATACTGCGCTTCACTGACTGGTGTGAGCCCTAGTCCGAATCTTTAGATGAGAAAGCCATGCCTAAGTGTTTTTGGGGCTGGATTAAGCAGTCTCTCTCTCCCCATCTCTCTTTATTAATAGAAAAATAGACAGAGCATCAATAAAGGTCAATAAACATAGCTGAGTAATTGCCAATAGGACTCAACAAGTGCTCATAGCAAAATGTGGGAAATTTAAAAAAAAAAAACATCTCTGTGATATCAAAGTTTAGTGAAAAACGCATCCTATGAGCATAATCAGAGCCGAAATGCCACTCAAATAAAATATAACAACCCACATGGAACCAATGAATCCTGGCAACAAAACACATTCATAAAAAAACAGTAAATATGGTGGTTATAAATTATATACATTTATAATTTATAACTACCATATAAAAATACCATTTGCCTCAATTATATAAATAATTGATGAACAACAGTTATAGTTTAGTATTCCTGGTAATCTAGTAATTTGGATTAATCAAGTAAGTCAGCTCTACATCCTGTAAATATACACACTTGTGTTTATTAAACTGACCTGTCTTGCATGGGAATGGCTACATTGTAAGGCATGATATAAATCCTTCTCCCCTCTAGTGGGTAAGGAAAAGATGGAAGTGGAGTTTCGGTGGGAGATAATGAGAGCAATTAATAATGGAAATAAATGCACCATTTTTGGGAGGAGGGAGTAGGGGGGGTTATTTCCCCCAGTACAGCTGTACGCATGCTGATTGGAGCATACATTAAGACACACACATACACACACACACACACACACACATACACACACAGCCATACATAGGCAGTGTTTATGTAAGCTATTCCCACCCATGTATTCGCACACATCTGCGCACACCTGCGTGTGCACGCATGCACACCTGGACACACCAATTTGTCATCATCTCAACAGGGATATTGGAGCTGCACTTTCTTTCATATAGAATCTATACGTAGAGCCGCTAGCATGACCACTCGCCAAAAAAACACATATGAGTTTGGCATAGAAAAATCACCAGCACGCTTCCTAATCACGCCTACACCAATAAAACGATGGGTGTTTCTCATGGCTCCGCTGGTAAAAGCGGTTGGTGCGTAACTATTTCTGCTGATTGCAAGGGCGGAGAGAGACACTGTGGATACAAAGCAACGCTATAGCACCGTAGATCCTGACGTTTCTGGCAGAGTGCCGTTTTCACTTCTCAACCGTGTTGACGCAGCCCTAATGCCTGGTATCTATTTTTAAAAGTTGCATTAAATGCATCATGCTTAATGAACCTGGCAGACCCCACTCTGCTGCAATGGAATTTTCCTCCATGCCCCACCTTTCTTACTTTGCCACCCGCCACCCCTCTTCGGTCAACTCAGTTCACATGAAATCTCTGTGGCACTATTAGACTTATATCTGTCATTCAGGATTCAGACTCTAGATTCTGACTCTAAACAGTGCCAGTGTGAATGCGACCTAAGTCACAGGCACTATACATGTGCTGTATGTAGGTGTCCGACTGCACCACAGAGCCAGCACAGCAATCATGTGTTTTGTTTTTTTGTGTCCAAGTCCACGCCTGTTAAAAATGCAGACACAGAGTTATCATATACAAAGTCTGAATTCCATGGGAATGGGAATTAACAATTTATTTTTAATGTATGCAAGGCCGATAACCAACATTCCCGACGGCACAAACAAGGAGTTATACTTTTTGTTTCAGTTATGAGATGAGTGTGATTTTCGTGATATGTTCACATACAAAGACAATGAAATGTTCATATATTCCACATCAAGCTGCATCGATCAATGTGTATATATTTTATAGACCTAGTCAAAACAATATAGAGGTTGTCTGAGGGATGTATAATCCAATCATCAATTACATTAATTAATTTATCAAATATGGCACACACAAAACATTACCCGTTTTCAACTTGCACTCCCCATGGGAGCAGTCTGCACACCACAGGAGGCACACGCACGACAGTTTGGGAGACCCGGTTATAGCAAAAACATTTAGCACCACGGACAGGGAAGCATGCCGGGACGTTCCTAAAATAACTGCCAGTGTCACTCCATGAAGAGAGTGCAAGTGGAAGTAATAAGGCTCTTTCCACTTCTCGAACTCGAGGCTAATTTAACAGAGCCGTCATCAGGGGCGGATGTGCACGTGAGGGATACGCACAACTAGCCAGTCAAACTCTTACAGCGTCGGGCCCAATATACGGATTCGAAAATACAACTCTTTTCTTGGGGAGGGATACATTTGAGACAATGAAAATACAACATTAAACACAAAGTTAATATTTTAAAGTGTACTGGGGCGAGCTGTGGAAAGAGCAGCGTTTTCAAATCAACCTGCCATTGCCAGACGAATGGGTGTGTTCATTAGGCTGTAATGATGGGATCGGAAGTGGTGAGACTAAAGGCCTTTCTGTCAAACCGTTTTAACCGTGCCACCGACTCAAAGTGCAGTAGGCTGGGTACGAACAGAAAATGAATGTGACATCTTGTCTATATAAATTAGCATTTAGTCAGTAGCACAAAATGAGAAGCATCACTTACCACTTATAAGTAATCTGGATAATCCTCATGATTCCATCTTTGGAGACGTCAAATGCCAACACATCACACAACTCTTTAGAGAGGACCATCACTCGTTGGCAACTCAGGAAAAACAGTTACCATGGGCCATTCCTCTACTGAATGTGGCACTCTGCAACTGCCACTCATTAACACTGCCGTGCATATGGGAGAACACCCAGAGGCTGAAGTCAACTAAAAGTGTATAACATAAATGATAAAATATTGGAATAGAAACATGACCACCGAAGGGCCAGCCACCCAGTCATGAGCGAATTATGTATGTTACCTGGTTCCAACTGCACATGTGGGGGTAAAGCAACCTGGATCTGATTTGAACATAACTTTTCACAATCAGACTGCACATTTCCCGAGATACGAGGCGAACCAGGCGAACCAGGCGAACCGGCCAACCTTTTGTAGCTTAATCGAAAACCTAAGTGATGCTTAAAGGGATCATCACAACATCTCGATCCTCCAGTAGGCGTATAGCTTCTGCCACTACCTGCCACTGCTGCCTGTGATGGGAGTGCAGCTGCTCCAATGGAGCAGTGCTGGGAGTCAATGGTTTTCCCTGCTAGCTGTTAGCACTGGCTAACAACACCTAAGAGGAGGTGCCACTATCTACACTTTAAGATGTATTTAAATGTCCACATTGTCAAATAAGATTTTGCTGTTTACTAGGGTAGTTGCAGTACATCAATGCTGTGGTAACAGATTCAACACTTTAGCATGGAAATGGAATTGAGGTCTGAGAGAAGGAATTCAGGATTTTATTTTTAACTGAAATCGTACAGCCCTATCTACATTAACACATTGGGCAACACTTAAACTGATGTTTGAAGTTATTAGTAATTACCTATTACTGTATCACTTTGTTACACTTATTGTATTATTAGTAGTACACCAGCTGACCAAAAGGTTTGGTGTGTACAACCCCAAATTCCATATGAAAAATGTGTTGAAAAAAGCTGATCCAGATTCTGATATGAAGTGATTACTGATTAAATAAATGAAGATGAGGGGCTCTACTAAAATTGTTTTGTTTTTTTTTCCTTTCTGAGAACATGATTGGGGGTCTTAGTGTCAATAGTATTGTTTTTTTTTTCAAGCTCTGAAAAGAGGTAACATTGGTAATTCATCTCTTGATTTGTTTTAAGTGATTAGAGGGCATGGATACCATGATGTGTGCCAGTCATGGATTTGTGATAACTTAACTTAATTGAACTTGCTTAATTGAAGTCATGTGTTCATATCATTGTGTTTATATTTTGTTAGTCTATTTACTGTCATACTCACGTGTGTAAACCATCAAGCGAACTCAGTGAGATTCATTAACAGACATTTCATTTGTGGAGTTTTTCTGGGTCCTAACAGCAATTTAGTAATTGTGCTCACTGAATCATAACAGTCGTCTTCTTTTTGGTTCTACTAAAACACAGTGACAAGGTTAATGAACTTCACTTGCTCCATCACAAGAGACATTGAGGAACCATGCACACAATGTTGGATGTGCTAGGATCTTAGTGACAGTTTGGCAGCGACAGATTTCTGCTACTCTTTTAGTAACCAGTTATAGTTTTGTTATAGTTTAGGAAGAAAGTGTCCATCCCACTTTGCAAGTTTATAAATGTCTTCTCCTCCATCAAGTTATATTTGATCACCTCGTAAATGTCCTGCATTTTTAACCAATATTTCATCCAACACAGGTGGACCATGAATATAATAAAAAATGTAAATATTTATTCATATTATTATACCTTTTTTACGTTATTTTTTAGGCGCAGGCGCCATTTTTCATTATTTTTTGAGGGATTCAAGTTCAAATGTTAATGTGTAAGATAAGATAAATTCAAACACACATTCATATGGACCTACTTGGTTATTGAAGTTGCATTTGCATTGTGTGTGCGGAAAGTTGGCATCTACTGGAGCTCTATAAACCATTCTCATTACTGCTCATTGGTTTGAAAGTATGGCTGTCCAGCAGCCAGCAAAGCAAAGCACAGCATAAAATAACGTTAATGATAATGATGGCATGCACACCCAAACATACTTATTCATATTAACAGTTATTTAAAAGCGCACCTACCATTTATAGGATATGTAATCAGGACTGCAGTTAGTATGAGGATGGCTCATTGAAGGTTTACAATCACTCTACCTGCCTGTTATTAATTTATAAAACAAGAAACGACTCTAGTGGCAAGATTAGTTATGAAGAGGATCCATGAACAAAAACATGGTAGTATTGTGATGAGCAGGCCGAAGTAGCATTTTTGTGAGGAACCAAAGTGAACGTTTCAATGAAAAGAAAAAATGTTCCACTTTAGAACTTTAAAGTTGTATTTACAAGTAATTGACTGAAAACAATGCCACTGACTGTATTCATTTGATAAGTATCTTGAAAAGGACTTCCCAAATCGGGATGTGTGTATGTGCGTGTGTGATTTGTATATGTGAGTTGATTATCAGAGTCTGTGCATTAATTATTGATTGTGTGCTTATGTGGGGGAGGGAGAGAGAGAGAGAGCGAGAGAGAGAGATAGAGAGAATGGGAGAGAGAGAGAGAGAGAGAGAGAGAGAGAGAGAGAGAGAGAGAGAGAGAGAGAGAGAGAGAGAGAGAGAGATCATTAAAAGGGGGCATGTTCGTGTCATTCGCCAATATGGACATTTTAGCCACCGCGTTCAGAACCGTGGACAGAGAATCAGTGGATTAACAGTGAATGTGGCTCATCTTGCACTTCCAGCGCTGAGAGAGACCGGCGCTTAAACCCCGTAGCACCGGTAATGCACGGGATGCTAGCGCTATCTACTGGCAGAATATCCGTAGTGTGCTTCCAAAAATATAAATACATCAAAAGAGACGTTTCGCGAAACACGCATGCCCCCATGATCAAGAATTGCAATAAATGATATTCAAAATCCAAATGAGCAGATAAAATAATGCAGCTCAATACAGGGTGTGTGTGTGTATGTGTGTGTGTGTGTGTGTGTGTGTGTGTGTGTGTGTGTGTGCGCGCGCGTATGTGTGTGTGTGTGTGTGTGTGTGTGTCTGTGAGCGCGTGTGTGTGTGTGTGTGTGTGTGTGTGTGTGTGTGTGTGCGCGCGCG
>OMKY01236667.1:0-16013 GCA_900302395.1 Bregmaceros cantori | reverse complement strand
ATTTGCAGTGGTGTTTACATTATGCTGCATTACCTAATGTTAATAGGTGAATCATACTATAGTATGCCACTGCGTAAACAAAATATAGTATATTTATACAGAGATTATAAAAAGTAAGAAAGTCTTTGGAAAGTAAGGAGTACAAAGTACTGATATTTGTGTAGAAAATGTACAAGTAAAAAGTTGTCAGAGAAATAAATACTTCTGAACATACGTACAAGTTACTTGAAAACTGTATTTAAGTACAGTACTTAATTTCTTAATTAGCCAGAGCCAGCACTCTACTTTTAGATATTCAAGATTATTTCTTTTTTCTTTTTCTAGTTCATGAGTACTATGAGTGCGGCCATGTTCACTTCAACATGTCTCTTCAAGCCTAGGTATAGACTTGATATTTTGTTCTTTGGGATTGACCCCACTCCCCAAAACACTCATACAAACACACATATCTTTTAGTCGCACATGTGAGTATCTTTGTCTATACGTCTTTGTGTGCGCATGCTCACACAAAGACCTAAAGCTCCCATGCACAAGATATGTGGTTCTATTTATCCAAGGACATGTATCTCTACTGCAATGCTTTGATATCATCACTCTCTAACAATGCATCGTGGTCGAACAGTTGAGCATGTGAGTGCGTGTGATTGTGTGCGTGTAGAACTGTAATAGAATCATCTCACACGAGAATTTGAGTTAGAATCTGCAATCTTGTATTCCAACGTAAACAAACGGTATTTGGAAGGACTGTTCATTACAACAGAACATATGCTGTCAGAATGTTCTTAAAACTGATCTTGTGCAAACCTCCCATATTGGTCTGCTCTGCTCTGGGTCTGCCTGTTTCCTGTTTCCCTAGTTTCTTTCAAACTAGCATGCCATTGACGCTTCTTGGGGAAAAGTCTTCTCTACATTATCAGCGTTTACATTTTATAAAAGTTAAGCCCCATTTTTTCCAATTTGTTGATGGGTTTCGAGCGAAAGTCTGAGAGAGAGATCGGGGAAAGACCTTGAAGAAATTTCAGCAAAGGGAGAAGAACTTGTGACAGTGCCCGTACCCAAGCCACAGTCATATACATGTACTGGATGCGTTCATGTCTATGCAATTTCTACATAATATTTAATTGACCTTAAAACATCAGTACTATTTGTTTTGGCTGCTGGCTTGGAACAGCTTGAACCCACTGCACCACGCAGTTTTCTTAATTCAGCCTTGAAAATGTCGGCCTCCAAAATCAAATTAGTTTATGAACTTATTTTGTTTTTCTGACTTTACTCCAATGGCTGGCCATGTGTTGTTTGTCCAGGTGAAAGTCTGGTTCCAGAACCGCCGCACCAAGCAGAAGAAGGACCAAGGCAAGGATTCAGAGCTGCGCTCGGTGGTGTCTGAGACCGCTGCCACCTGCAGCGTGCTGCGACTCCTGGAGCACGGCCGGCTGTTAACCCCGCCGGGCATGCCTGGCTTACTGCCCCACTGCAGGGGCCCTGGGACGGGAGGCGGGCCCACGGGCGGTGGGGGTAGCGGAAGCTCTCTAGGCGCGGCTCTCCGTGGGCCCGCATCTCTTACTGGCAACAGCGGACTCCTAGCGGTGGGAGGGAGTGGAAATGCCGGTACGGCAGGCGGGAGTCCCCCTCTGCCCACAGTGACCAGTTCGGGTGTCGCGGTGGTCGGGGCCGGGGGTGGGCCCGGCGCTCATGGGCTTTTCAGTTTCCCAATGCCTTCACTGCTAGGGGGCGTGGCCGGGCGCCTTGCTGCCGCCAGCCCACTCGCCATGACAGGCTCACTGGCGGGAAACCTGCAGGAACTGTCGGCGCGCTACCTGAGCTCGTCTGCGTTTGAGCCATACTCGCGGAGCAATGGCAAAGATGCCTTGGACAAGAAACTCTTGGAATGATGCCCGATTGGCAAGGACTTCATCGTAGGGGAGTGAGCTCAGAGCCAAAAGGCAGAGCTCACAGCTCACACATTGAGAAACTCAGAGAGAATGTCAGAGTACAGTAGGATCTGGTTTGAAATGAACAACATAAACCACTCAAATCAACTCATTTATCTATCCAGCAACAATTCAGAAGGTGATTTCTCTCTGCAACCCATTAAAAATGTAAAGGCATACTATTTAGCTTCTAGCATTTGAAGGGATTACCTATTTCTTGTGATTGTTTCATTTAGGGTGGATTGCCCTAAAGTGGGTCACTGCCTAAAATGGGACACCTAAGCTCCAGTAGCTCTGGCTCCTCCTTAAATGAATGAATGTCAGTGAAACTATTAAGTTAAATTAAGTTCAACTGGTCAACACTACATTTCACTGTCCCATCTTAGGCAACTGTCCTTCCCATATTATGAAGCTGCAAAAAATGGCCCACATTAGGGCAATCCACCCTATTTCATTTTTTATGTCGTTGAATGCTATTTTCAAATAATTTTTAGAATTTTAGTAAAAATTTCATTTGTACATGGTGGGAACTTTTGCATTACCATCTATCTTCATCACTTCAAATCAATCACAAATCCTGGTTGATGTTTGGACTTTGAGTTCAGTCACCCTCCCAATGCAATTCTACATAGTATGCCTTTAAGTTGAAATGTTGCAGCAAAATGTGCAGTAGTATCATCTCCCACTGCTCCTCTGCCTAACTGGTGTGTCCGTTTCTGTTTTTACTGTTTTGTTTGGTTTTTCCCTTGTGGCCTCGGGTGGGTATAAACCATGTGTGCACATAGACATTTATAACCCACACACACACACACACACACACACACACACACACACACAGATATACAGGTCATATCTTTAACAATGCAGTATATCATTTTCCGTGGATTTTGATATGAGAGTGAGTCAAAGTCCCTTGACTGTCTCAGACTCAACTGATTTTTACTGCTCATGAGTGATCTGCTCCAGTTGGTATGCTGTGTGTGTGTGTGTGTGTGTGTGTGTGTGTGCATGACTAACATGCAGTTAATTTAAAATAATGTATTAACATTTAAGGTGAGCTGTACAGGCGGGTGCGGAATGCGATGAAATTGTTTTCGTCTGAAATACCTAAAACGGGAATTGTACATTTAAAAAAATATGTTATTTTATTGTAAATTATTAATTTCTGCAAGTGAATAGATTATTAGTATATCTGTGGAATATTGATTGAATGTTTGAAATGGAAATTGGCTGACTGGAGATTGTTGGGGGGGACATGTTTTGTGACAAAATGTTTAGCTTTTTTTGGCGTCGCAGTGCGGTACAAGCGTACCAATATATGATGTATACAGCAAGAGGCTGAGCCATGAATGTGTCTGTGTTCTTTTCATTTCTATTTTGTCCACATTCACAAGCAACTTTATTATAAATGCATTGCGTCTACTGTTATACAATGGCATCACGTGTTTTCTTTTGTCCACAGTTCATCTGTTGCTAATTAGGTTCACAGCAAAACATGATTGGAGTAACAAAACAGTTTCTTCAATTATTATATATTTTTTTCAACATTCATAAGCTTCTTTATGTAGACACATATTATTATTATTATTATTATTATTATTATTATTATTATTATTATTATTATTATTATTATTAAGATAACAACTTATCCATTTAATCAACAATGACAAGGATGTCAACAAATGGACAAATTCTCAGAAACAATAATTTCATAGAGCTTGGTACAATTTCCTACTTGGGATTTGGGAACGTATGAAAATATGTACACACAACACCTGAATAGATGTCCAACATAAACATGCAGTAACGAATAATGATGATAATAAATTAATAAGGAAAAAAATATTTTTGTTTTTATTACTGTATATAGATACATAAAATATTTGTTGGTGCAATGGAAATGACTGGAGCCGGTGAGACATACTAAAAAAACATGTATCTTACCTATCAACATTAATTGTATTGACAAATATCTCACGTTTTTAGCAACGACTGTATTTACATTGCTGTAAATACAGAAGACTGCTTTGAATGTGTAAACTGGACCACAAAGCTGAGCAGTATAATCGAAACATTCCAAAACCACATCATGCGATGGATGACAGGACACCACCTTATAGATAACATAGAAATAAAAGAGCTCTATAGACTAACCTCACTCAAACCAATAATGACAATAATCAAAAGCAGAACCCTTAAACTCTACGGACACATCAAGCGATCCCAAATAGGTCTGACAAAACTCTGCCTTGAAGGATTAGTGGTAGAGGAAGACAACCCAAAAGATGGCGTGACAACATCTACGAATGGTCCGGACTTGACCTGACAACCCTCAACAGAATGACACTGAACTGAAGCCTCTGGCGGAAGCTGACCCATGTTGGTGCGCATTCTGAGAGAAAGTGAAGGGGTTGGTGCCCAGGTTGGTGTCCAGGGTCAGAGTGAGGATACCCAAGGTCTCTATGTAACCTGGATAAACACAACAAATGTGTGCGCAGTAAGAGGGTGCACAACAAAGCACATATTCGCAGAGAGTCGTGAGTTCACCTGCGCTCACCGAGTCATTTTTTTCTGCGTAAGCGTCATTTGTAGTGATAAGATTAGTATTGGGACAAGAGAGACCAGTGGATGACCTTGTAGAAATGTTGGCAAGGGGAGGAGAAATTGGGACGTTGCCCATACCTGTGGACTGAGTCACAGGCACCATATATATGTGGGTGTCTTACCAACTGCGCCAGGGAGCCAAAATGACAATAAGTTAGCTTCCATTTAATCGTTACATTGAGTAACCTAAATGAGTTTTATGTGCCAATGTTGTTGTCCTGGAGCACGACGGAGGATGCCCCGTTGGGGAGTGGGTCGTCTGGTCACACCGTCAACTCGTCACACCGTCACACGCTTCCACCCTCATTACATTGTTATTATTACGCATCACTTTTTAATTTTAAATACAAACGTGTGTGTGCATGTCTGAAGGAAATTGTATTACGTTAACCTTGTGACGACTTGACGGTATGACCAGTCAACCCATGACGACTTAACGGTGTGACTAGTTGACTCTAAACCCCTCGTTGGCGTAGGTGTTGATTGGACCCTGAACCACCGAGTGCCGGTGTGGTTCTAACACTTGACACTGGACTGATGAAAAAAATATTAGTGAAAACAAGCCACAATCCAGGGCACTTATTATTGTTATTATTGGTATTATTGTTTGTATTATTGTTTGGACTCAAATAGCACCTTTTTACCCTGCAGCGCAATTGCAATAATAACAACAATATATGTCCTGTTCATGGAGGGGGCCAAACGGTATGTTTCCACCGAAACTAGTTTGTAATGTCTTCAGAAGTTCCAAAAATGTCATGTAAGGGGATGGTAAAAGGCGCAGCAGTGTTAAACGACTCAAGAATTGGCATCCAACGTCAATTGATGCCAAACGGGGTACATTGGAAAATTGAACTCCACATTCTGCAACAGTGCCTTGACCTGGGGCACTGAATGGAGCAGGTTAACTAGAACATGTTTTTGGTGGTGGGGGAAACCGGAGTGCCCGGAGGAAACCCATGCAGACACGGGGAGATCATGTAAACACCACACAGAAAGGACCTGGCCGGGTTGTGATTCAAACTCAGGACCTTCTAGGTGTGAGGCAGCAACGCTAACCACTGCACCACCGTGCTGACAAGTAAGAAGTTGAGAAGTTATTCACAGTCCACAATTGATGGGTTCAAGTCAAGTCATACTCATTCACAGGTAATGCGCTGGAGAGTCGAAAGCAGTGTCCTCACTCCCGAAGGGCTCTGTAGTCAGGAGAGGAGCAGAGGTTCAAGATTCAAGATTGAATTTGCCATATTGCATATAGGCCTAGTGTGGATTGCCTTAGAGTGGGCCACTGCCTAATGTGGGACACCTAAGCTCCCTAAACTAATGAATGTCAGTGAAACTATGGTAAAAGCAAACTATGGTAATGTGTCTATTATTAAATTCAACTGTTCAACACTCCATTTCACTGGTCCACCTTACCCAACTGACTGTGCCACGTTAGGAAACTGCAAAAAAGGTCCCACATTAGGCTGATCCACCCTACATGACAGCAGTACATACACATGGAATTTTAGGTGGGTATGGAACAATTTTCTCAAGATCAACGAGGCCAACAGTTAAAAACAGCACATAAGACGGTACATAACAAATAGCACATAATAAAGTGGCATTAGCATGGAGTCAGCATATGTAACATCAACATATCAAGCAGGGCTTGGATCATATGCCAACCAGAATTTTCACCATCAAAGGAAAAAGAAAGTAAAATAAAACTATACTCCCAAGTTTTACCTGGTGTAGTTTTATATAACAATTCTTTTTTTTCAGCCCATTCAGTCTGTTTTTTCCAAGCTTTATTTATTAGGGTTAGTGTAAGCAGGTGAAGATGGGGGGGTATACATGCAGGAAATACGTCGGTGGTGGGATTCGAACCACCGACTCACCACGCCATTAAGGTATATGCGTGCTTTCCAGTGCACTGCCTAACCGACAACTGGGCAGCACAACTTTTGAAAACAATTCTAATACAGTCAAGTTTACATTATTTTACATTTCATTTGAGAAATGTGGTGCCCTTTGGTGCTCTGTAAAAAACAATAGCTCTAGTTTAATTTTTTTCTCATGAAACAATAACTTTAAACAAGCATGTAATTCCCAATTCCCTTAACTGTTAAATTACATATATTACAATCTTAAATATGGACTTTGGTGTATTAGTTTGGAATTGGTTCTGTTTGGTGAAGTGATATTCCTTCTCACACACATAGATGCTGCATGGTGTTCAGGCCTTCTATGTAAAAACAGGTAGGTGTTCGTTCTAAGTCTTAGGGCTGTCCGTTGTCACAGCCTTTGCATGGATGTATAATATATTCCCCAGGGGGCTTATAGAATGTCAGTTCAAAGGTACCAGGGAACAATACATTTTGGGGAAGAAGACAAACAAAGTGTTATTACACATGAATGTCTGAAAATGACCAACTAAAATTAAGAATTGAATACATTCAAAACATTTGAAACACATCAAGTTGTTGGAGTCATTTCATCAAAATGAACCCATAAATAATCTCATACTATGATACTTTTGGGTTTCATAAAATGTTCGTCAAGAGACAAACCAGAAAGAGAGAGAAGACTCAATGCACCCGTGTCTTATTAGAAGCGGAGTGGGTGTGTGGATGAGTCACAAAGAGTCACAATGACAGTTCAGACCAGTACTAATATGGGCATGAGTGTATGGACTGCTGCACTTTACAAGAAACTTTTATTTTTTTAATTATTTAACTCTGAGTGGGTTTTATAATGCGATGAACTGTTGCAGTTTTGCAAGAAACTTTTTTTCTTTAAAAAAATAAAAAATAAAAAAATTAATTAATTAGAATTAACCCATTCTATCGGTGGTTATTACAGCGTAGTTACATTCTAAACCGCGGCCAGGCTGTCGCTGTGCCTAGTCTGCGCATGCGCGACGCGTCACGGCACGGCAACATCCGGTTCCCTCAATGTCATATGACTAGAAGCTGGCTGCACCACTACCTCCATCACCAGCACCGTTCCTCACACACACCCGCTCTCTGAACTCCGGCAGCCGGGCAACATGGCAACCTTAGTAGCCAACCCACGGATGGATTTGAGCAGCGCGGCCAGGACGCACACCCAGGCGGTGACCAGGAACTACATCTCCCAGCCCAGGCTGAGTATGTTACCGTGGCCCCCTCAATGCTAACACCCGCTAAGCCGTTGTCGCCACCGGGACCGATGGCAAACCGTCACCACTCAACTGTCAGCCCCACGATTTGGCCAGCACGCTTGGCTGTCATTTCGCACCGCCCGTCGCGTTATTTATACAGATTGAGAGCAGTTCTCTTGCGTCGTGATCGTGACGGTGATGCGTCTAAATGAATGAGGCGGCTGGGGAGGTGGGGGCTCGGCCTCCAGCCGCCAGATACTACGAGGATGCAGCGAAATGTATCTTTGGAAAATGTTAATGTTCATATTCATTGAAACCCCCACTGGGTTCGTGGTCTAGACAGGGGTGCGACATGACGGTAGCGATTCATTGTCTTCAGATTTTTTTCTAAGTCGACATCTGCTGTTTTGGGATGTGTCAGCTGATCGTTTGATGACGTAGCGGGTCAGCTGATCTGGCTGGCATATACTAGCCTGCATCTACTGGCGCGCTTGTGTGCACTCGTGCTAGAACGTGTGAGACGCCGCATCATGTGACTTTGGTCACGTGAGGCTGCAGCGCACTCGTCCACACACACACACAAACACACACAGAAACACACACACACACACACACACAGAGCAATGTATTATTGGCCAATGTCTTATACTGTTTAGCAGCGTCATACAATCATTTGCTGCATCTTGGCGCAAATCATTGAACCCGTCTATTCCTCTCGTATCCAACAATTTTGTTGATTCACCCAGAGTGAGAAGAGTTAAATATTCTATAGTCTTGTATATATTTTTTAAACTAGAAAGCATTGAAGTACCCTGTGTTCTATGTCCACATTTATTAGTCATCTAAGAACATGAATTATAAGGAAAGTATTTATCGATCTGGCGAAATGCATTGTAGCGATTTGTATCTGCGAAACGCGGAGCGCCATAATGGGTTTGCGTCTTATCAAATCACTTACTGACTTGTGATGTCAAATAGCAGCTTAGTGGTTGGTAGAATAAATGTGGGGTTTATTGATGCTTCTAGTCCCTCTCGGGGATATCCCTTTATCAGTCGGCACCAACTTCATACCTCTAGTTTATACATGTATGCAGAAAGGATGCACCCATAAGAATGACATCTAAAACCAAGTCCCCCTCTCTCTCTCCCTCGTTCGTCCTCAGACGAGCTTCCATCAGAGCCTCCAATGCTCCCGATTCTCCATGCATCCGGCCAGTTTCTGAGTCCTTCCTGCTTCCGCATCTTTCTTTAGGATGTCCACATATGTTAGGGCGGGACATCCTCGCGATCGATGCCTATGCATCTGTGTGGTCTGCCCGACCACATTTTTCAAAATATTCCTGCCGGAGATGGATAATTTCGCTGTGAATATAATTAAATCAATTTTGGGGCCCCGACCGATATGACATTTTGGGGACCGATATGATGCAGATATTTGAGAAATAATCATGGCCGATAATCAATATATCGGCCATTAAACAAAATATATATGTTTTTTAATTTTCCAGGCAGCACTCGACTCTTGGGAGACACACACTGATGCTGGATAACCTGAAACACTCATACTGTGTATAGAACTATAAAGTTCTGATCAATAACAATAATTGTTATTGTTGTTATTATTATTATTATTATTATAGTAAATAATTATTGCTCAGTAATACCCCACCTGCTCACACACATTGTTCGCCGTGTTCATGAGCCAGTGCGGTGAATGTCCACAGTGATTGTCGACTCTGCACACATCTATACGCTCGTCTGGTGTGCGTGTCGACTCTATATACATCTATACTGTTTGCCTGCTGGCGGAGGATGGGACGAAACCTCTCGGCGAACGAAACCATCATTTTAATGCATGCGATGGATATACCTCGATGATATGCCAAGATGGATTAATCCCCGTTTTGTGGAGGAGAGGCGCATCGCTGCAGGCAGCACTGATCTAGTTTCTGAGCGAAAGGGCACTTTAAATGTGTTGTGTGGAATTGTTTCGGCTTTGCAACTATGCAAAAAAGTGTTCCGGTGCTACAGCGCTAAAGGATAGTAGCACAACGAATATTTTCCAACACCTAGAAAACAGACCTCCAGCGGAACAGTGTGTTGTTATGCTGGCAGCTAAAGATGGCTGGGCCATTGTTCCAAACTTTCTGCGGCCTGTCGCTACAAAACTGATAAAGATTACAGTGGTTTCCACATCGCAAAAGGCACGGCACAGGATTTAAAAACGATTTGCCACGTCTGTATACTACTGGAGACACCGCGTTGCCTCGGGATGCTGCTATAGTCAATAACGCCGATATATGGAGCAGCCGAACAATGGAGCCGTACGAGTTTAACCCTGTATTTTAGTTCAGGGCATGGGACTTTAGAACAGTGCTGTCTGCGTCACTCCTCCATGCCGCCCGCGGCGAGTAGTTCGCTATCAAGTTAAAAGTTGCACTCACAATACACCTACAGTGTTGCACTTGTTATTGAAATGATTAATCATCTAATCGGTTGGCTATTTTTACTTTTAAAAATCACCTAAATATCACCTAAATAAGCGACAAATTAATCTGGTCAACTTAAAATGTAGTCAATTTTGATTCACGATAGCCAACAAATGTACAACAATTGACTTACTTACTCAGCCACAAACGCATTCATTTATAAACTAATATTTAATGGTTTTCTTTATTTATTTTTATCAGTTATGTTTAATAATTATTAGTTATATTTTGAATTTTCCGAAATTAAGTAATATCAAGTTTGTGTAGACCAATAGGTGGTGGTGTCAGCAAAAAACTGCTAACGAAAACAATGATTTGATTCCTTGGTGATTAATCGATCGGAACGTATCGATTGGGAAAAAATATGGATTCAAAGCCCTGCTCACAGCCGTATAAGATGTTTGGTTGACACACCTGTCTGAATGGCAACAGCGGAAAGAGCCCAGTGAGCCCGCACGCTTCCTGACAACCCAAGCTCTCTCCGCTTGCCTCTTTCTCTGCAATAAGTATGCAACTTTCATTCACTGGATGTAAAAGTTTGTATATTATATGTGTGAATGAGAAAGCTTTCACTGTATTTAGGTATGGGCTTCATATCTTCGCACCAATAGGGATGTTGCCTATGGTGCGTACAGTGAAGTATACGTATGGTTAAGTAGTATACGTCACCACTTCACGCCCATTATTTAGGGGCAAATACAATAGACTGCCAATTGACAGCAATTGAGAGCATATTACCATGGATAAATCAATAAAAACACTTTTAAACGGACAATGGTATGCAAATAACACTCTCTGCCTGTTCGTCCTACCCCGATGATGCCACCATAATGTCTGCCATGACGTCACCGTGCAACAGCCCTATGGGAGTTTTATGTGTGAGTTCGGCAGCGGTGGATGTAAACGATGAATGTCCGACAATGCCATTTGAATCTGTGCATTTGATAATGCTGAGACAGGTAAAAGAGGTAAACGAGGAGCAGAGGTGTCTCAAGTCTTTGGAAGACACATTTCACAAGTCTTAGCCGGTGGCCGTGAGGGCCGCGCCATGTCTGTGTCGCGGTAGTGTTCCAGACGACAACGCCTCGAAGCAGTCTGGCTGCTGCATGTCATACGAAAGGTTGTCCTTTAATGATTTTCAAAATCGGCCACCATCCCCACACACGAGTCAGGCTTGTTTAAAGCCTAACTCTCTCTCTGTCTCTCTCTCTGTCTCTCTCTCTGTCTCTCGCTTACTGTCTCTGCCTTTTTCTTTCTAGGTTTTTTTTTTTAGTCTTAACCTTGCCTTGGTGACTTTATTGCTTCCATTATACCCATTTTGTAAATGTTCCTCTCTCTCGGACGCGAATATTTCTATATATACACAACAGATTATCTTCTGTGGCGTCTGCCGCTAGGCGGCAGCGTCTGGACGTTGTTCGGCCCCGCTCGTCGCTCGCCCCCTCGCCCAACATGGGACTAAAAGGCTTTTAGCAAAGTGTAGACTCCGAAATGACTTAATGGCGCGGCTGCCATCTCCGACCTAAGCTGTGAAGATGGTCTATGTAGAATCCCCCCACACCCCCATCACTTCTCCACCCTGCCCCCCCTCACTTTTCCACACACACCTTTCTACCCCTAACCACCTCCACCAGCTCCTCCAAAATGCCTTGAATGAACATTGTGTGTGTTCTAATGTGCTTTGCGGCAGAATGCTCACCCATTTTCTTTAATCAGAAATTGTGTGTGTTTGCGAGTTTTAAGTGCGATTTGTCTGTGTGTGACGGGAGAGCAGTCATTTGAAGATGTTGTGGGAATTATCTTCAATGGAGATTGGTTTCATTTCGGCGCTACCATTTGCTAAATGTGCTGGCTAGGGCTGCAACTAGCGATTATTCCAATAGTCGATTAGTTGCCGATTTATTTAAACAATTAATCGACTCATCGGTTGATAATTTTTCCTTTTGAAAAATACCTGAAATATTCACACCGACACAGAAATTAATCTTGTCAAATTGAAATGCAGTCAATTTTAGTTCATTTTAGACAAATGTACAACAATTTAGTCACTTACTTAATTTATGCGCTATTATTCTGATGATTTTCTTCAAATTCAAGTTTTATCAATAATGTTAAATAATAATCATATTTTGGTTTTTCAGAGATTATTAAGTAATATCAAATTTGTGTAGATCAATAGGTGGTGGTGTTGGTTAAAAAAACTGCTAACAATATCAATGATTCAATTCCATGGCCAGTATTGATTATTGCGTTAGCTGCCAGTGCCAATTAATTTCATAATCGATCATCGATTAATCTACTAATCCCATTACTCGTGTTGTCCATGACTTCATGGTGGTCGTGCATTGATTCTATGTTCTGATGATTTCCGTGTGCGCCGCCTATACGTTGATTTTAAATTGCATCCTTGCTGGTACATTGTCTTGTCTTGTTGGTTTATTTCTTTCTACGGGTTCATTGTACATTATGCTTTTGTCAGCTGGACGTTTTACTTAACATGCCACTTGAAAACGACAGGAAAAGCGCTACCTTTTGGATTACTTACTTTTTAAAGTAGAAACTGCGGCTATTAAACGTATAAACCACACTGAATTGAGTAAATGCCAAAAACAGTTCAATTCGGAACATATTAAGTTATTTAGTGATTTAAGTAATCCAATGAGTAATCTTACTAATAACTTGAAAAGCAATACTTAAAATAATAATAATAATGATAATAATAATAATAATAATAATAATAATAATAATAATAATAATAATAATAATAATAATAAAAATAATAATAATAATAATAAAAATAATAATAATATCAGATAAAACCCGTTATCAGTCCAAGGAGACGTATGCTGCAAGAGTGTTCAATGCACATGAGAAATTTGTTTTCAAGGCTGGTGGTCCTAGTAGGCAAGGCCCTGTAGTGCCATGTAAGAGAATGGGAAGATGCACGGCAGTATCAAACGATGCCAGAATTTGCGTCCGGCCTTAATGGACATGGACTCCAGCGCCAAAGCCACTGCCGATTGACATGACTGGGCGTCATAGGCAGAAACTAGCAGTGCATCAGCCATCAAGTGCGAGACATGGAACAGTTAAGCGACAAAAACGCTAGGGACAGCATTCTGTCAATCAAATTCAGTCAACAACCACCTGAATACGCGCCAATAGATCGATTGGCGCGCTGTTCGAATGGGCATAAATATGGTGGAAACGCACCATAAGCCAATAATGTATAATAGTTGGTGGACATCCAAAAATTGGTGCAAGTTGCTAATTGCGGAAACGCTTGGAACTGAAATGGGTGAAGATGTATTGCAAGACAGATAAAATTGGGTAACCTCAGTTGCTCGATTGCACAAATTACACACTACATATGTTTCGCATTATAAGTGCACTCTCGGCAGTGTCGCAAAGTTGTTTCCGTTTACAAAATGAAATTATTCTGCACAGATTTATTTTTAAAATCTGTGTTTTCACTCTGACTCTGCCTAAGGAAATCTATTGGGGATGAGCGATCACGTTCGAGTCCGCTTCCAAAACGCATCGCAACCAATGCGCTGCGTCCTTGGGAAGAGCTCATTATACGCAGTAGGAGCGGCCTCCCCCACTCGCATGCCGGCTGCGCGCACCTGCACAAGTGTGCGCACAATCGCGCACGCGCATCTGAGCATTCGTGGACACGAACAAGGTTGACACTTCTCTGTGTGTGTTGATGAGTGTGTGTGCGCACGCTCACACACTGCAATTCCCGCGTGTCACAAGCTCCGCCAGGAGGTGGAAGCGTAGCGACGCGCTCCACCTGAAATGGCAGCAGGCTTCCTCGCCTGACGTCACAATTTCGTTCCCCATATTTTCAATGTAAGTAGCTGTAACTTAAGACCACGGCACATGCAGCGCCGGGAGATCTCTTCCGCTCACGGTCATGTACTGCGCGTCCGCTAGTCCCCACCTTCCCATCTGTCTTTCACACTAACGCATGGCGCTTGTGCGGAAAAATAACTTGAAATATTAGTTGATAGTTGGCCCTGATGTGAAGGTGAATGAATGGCCGCTAAGACGCAGCATAACGTGCCCCACTGCTCGTCACCGTCGGTGGCAAGTGTGCGTCAATGGTCTCTGGCGAAGGTCTTACACAAGGTTCGAGGAAATAAACAAATAATGGTGTTATCATCGGCCTAAGTAATTCTGCATCAAGAGCGCTTTGTCTCTCGGATGTCAGCCTCCACAAAGGCCATTAGCCTCGGAGATGGGGCGCCTTTTGTTTTAGTGCCGGCGTTCTGTCACTCGGCGATGCTGAAAAGCTGCGTCGCGAAAGGCGGTGGCACGTGTCGGCGGCGAGGAATTAATTAGCCGGTAATGATGGTAGTCACAATAAAGCAATGTCTCGTCTTGTCAGGGGCCCGCTAATAACGTCTATCAAATGGTTTGTGAGCACTTCTATAATCTACATTCTAATGAGCGCTAAGCTTGACAGCGGCACGGGGGGAAGCGGCCTGCGTGGGCGGTCGTCTTTTTGTTGTTTTTTTTTCTTGGTGAAAGAAGGTGAAGCAAAACGTGACACTAATGTTGTTTTTGCACCAAGAGAAAGCAATCCAAGCGGATTACTTTTTGATGTACTGCTCCATCTTCACCTTCTCTGTTGCAACGTTCCCCCGCCCCCCTCCTCTCGTCCCGCCCGACTCTTAAGTGTGCTCTTGCTTTTGTTTTGGTGTTTCCTTGGTGACGCGGTGGGTTGCATATTTGAAGGCCACACGGACAATACTTCTGGGTCCTGTGCAACTTTGCCTAAAATATGTACTCCATGTCAAGGTACAGATTGAGAGTCATGCTTTCCTTTCAAGGGGTGAGGAAAGCCTGCATCTAGTGTTGGGCGATGTTCATATTTATCAAGTTGATATTTGTTGAATGAAAATCTCACGATGTCCGAAATTGTCTCACAAAAAAAATCCTACATGAAGCGGCCAATTTTGGGTAGTTCATTTGATTTGGTGCCATGCTCACAGCACATTGGTGCAGCGGTTAGGAGAAAAGGGGGAGAAAATTAGGAGAAAAGCGAAAGTGGCGTATCTGCATGGCAATTGTGTCCCGCAGCACTCAGCCACTGCACACAGCGCACTGCGTACAAACAGATGGAAACGCAACCGAACATGCAGGTGCGCTGATACAATTGCTTTTGTGCAGCGCTGCGTATTCGGCGGTGGAAATGTAGCATCAGCCTCAATCTTGTCCACTCTTGGATGTTATCTTCCCATTGCTGTCTTTGTCTTCCTCTCCTCCTTCCACCTGGCATTGTGCCTTGAAGGATTGTTTTCCGTACCATTTTATTTTCCGTTTTTTGACTGTGGTTAGTAAATCTTTATATGGTCCGACGGCTTGTTTTATTCTGGCTTTCACCTCTCTATACGAGAAGCCGAGGAGCCTGCGGAAGCATCTCATCACTATGGCCTGAATTCTTCTCTCTAGTTTTGCCTTTAGGGTCCATGTCTCACAAGTGTACAGAAAGATTAACATCACTAGTGAGCAGTCAGTCTGATCCTCAAGCTGGTGGAAATATTCTTGTCCTGCCAATTCTTGTCCTGCCAATTGCCGTTTATTCCAGAAATGACATAGGTTATGCCAATTCCGGAGCACCAATTGTGCAAGTTTTGTAGGCACATTTGTCACTGCCTATGGCTACCAAATATTTATATATTTTTAAAAATGTTCTTCTTACACTTCAACACAAACGCAAGATCGTTGGTCCGAAATAATGGCACTGAATTGTACGACCTTGTGGGTAATGGAAAGGCAACGTTGAACTTCAAATGGAACAGGTTTGCAAATCGCTCATTGAATCCCATGCGCCCTTGGTGCCGCTGTCGCCCC
>OMKY01236647.1:0-10711 GCA_900302395.1 Bregmaceros cantori | reverse complement strand
GAAGTATAATTTGAAAAGAAGTAGGTTTGCGTGTTGGGTGTGTGTGTGTCTGTAAGTGGGTGTGTGTCTGTGTGTGTCTGTGTGTGTCTGTACGTGGGTGTGTGTGTGTGTCTGTGCGTGTGTGTCTGCGTGGGTGTGTGTCTGCGTGTGTGTCTCTGCGTGGGTGTGTCTCTGCGTGTGTGTCTGTGTGGGTGTGTGTCTGTGCGTGGGTGTGTGTCTGTGTGTGTGTCTGTGCGTGTGTGTGTGTGTGTGTGGGTTCTGTGTGTGTGTGTGTTCTGTGTGTGTGTGTGTTCTGTGTGTGCGTGTGTTATGTGTGTGTTATGTATGTGTGTTATGTATGTGTGTGTGTTCTGTGTGTGTTATGTATGTGTGTGTATGTGTGTGTGTTCTCTGTGTGTGTGTTCTGTGTGTGTGTGTGTGTTATGTATGTGTGTTCTGTGTGTGTGTTCTGTGTGTGTTATGTATGTTTTTGTTCTGTGTGTGTGTTATGAGTGTGTTTGTGTGTGTGTTATGTGTGTGTGTTCTGTGTGTGTGTGTTATGTATATGTGTGTGTGTTCTCTGTTTGTGTGTGTGTGTGTGTGTGTGTGTGTATTATGTATGTGTGTGGTCTCTGTGTGTATGTATGTGTGTGTTGTGTATGTGTTGTGTGTGTGTTATGTATGTGTGTGTCATGTGTGTGTACTATGTACGTGTGTGTGTGCGTGTGTATGTGTGTGTTGTGTATGTGTGTGTTATGTGTGTGCATGTGTGTGTTGTGTGTGTGTTATGTGTGTGTACGTGTGTTCTTGTGTGTGTGTGTGTTCTGTGTGTGTGTTCTGTGTGTGTGTTTTGTGTGTGTGTGTGTGTTACGTGTGTGTCTCATCCTGGGAGTGTTGTGTGATCCACTTGGACAGACGCTGGTGGGTCAAGCCTGAGGAGAGTTCCCCTCCACCAGAAATAGGAGTTAAAGTAAGGTGACCATATTTGTGAAATGAAAAACGGGGACACCTGCAGTTTGGTCCATATCTCAAAAGGCACGTGGAAGAAATATTTTTTATTATCTTTTTTAACCTTATTTTCCCTCAAATGTTTCTCATTGACTCGTTCCACACCAAGTAGGGTGCATTGCCCTATTGTGGGACAGTCAGTTGCCTAATGACAGACAGTGAAATGTAGAGTGAATGTTGAACTTAAAGTTTAACTTAATGTTTGTCACATTGCCATAGTTTGCTTTTACCATAGTTTCTCTGACATCCATTAGTTTAGGGAGGAGTCAGAGCCACTCGAGCTTAGGTGTCCCACATTAGGCAGTGGCCCACATCTGCCCTATCTGAAAGCTAAAAGATATGCAATGATTTTTTTTTCTGATCTTTTCGTCATTTCCAACAACTCTGCAAAATTTCATCCAGATACGTGCTCAACTTTTTCAGTTATCGAGGGGACAAACCAACGCGGGTGAAAACATAACCTGCTCCGCGGGCTCCACTCCAGTGCAGGTAATAAAAAGCATATAACACAAATAAGACAATAAAAACCCCACAGCACCAATGGACGAAGTGGGCGTGGACAACCACAACCATGCATAACAATCAGAATTTAAAACACTATTGTCTTCCATAAAAGGAAGTTAGTGAAGTTGTAATGTTGCCAAACTGCACAAGGATATATCGCAGGTGAATAAATGTATACAACATTAGCCGTCAGATGCTAACCACTAGGGGGGGGGACTCCATTAATTTATTTGGAAAATGTCTTGTCGTGCTGCGGCCCCTCGTGCATACGCAGCAAAGTGTACGGAGGCAATCTCGGCGCCTGCACGCCGACTAAACGCCATTATATTTCCATTTGAGTGTTTTCGTCTTGCGAAGGGAAATCGCAAATCACTGAATTTGTAATTGCAGAAGCCATTACTGTAACACATGGGCTGATGTGTCACTCTGCGTCTGACGCGGGCGCAACCGTCCTGATTGCAGTTCACGGGGAAAGAAAGAAAGAAAAAAAAAAAGAGGATATTATTGCTCTGACACTGAATGTTAAATAAGACTTAATGCTTTCCTCGCATCGTTGAGCTTGCGTACTTACGCGCGCACACACACACAGATTACAAACGTGCACGTATGCACAGAAATTGTCATGCAAATGTTGCTGTAATGCTGAGACCAGTCTCCTGTCTTTCTACATTGGGGAATGCTTATTTTTATCGTCATGGGGACGTTCCACGTGCATGCTCCTTTGTGATACTTAACCAGGGATGGGCACAACGCATTACATTTACTTTGTTACAATTTTTTTACATTTCTACTTTTAGAGTACATTTTTCACAAGTTACTTTATACTTTTACTTGAGTAAATTTGAGGTGGAAAAAAGCTGCTTTTCACTGAGATGTCAGCAATTCGCTACTCGTTACATTAATTTGGTCTTTAGCGACACATGTTGGGAACTGTTGGCTTATATGTTGACGTCATATCTTTCTCCCTCTTGGGCTCTCGCGCTCTCGGTCTTTCTCTTTCTCGGGCACTCTCTCTCTCTCGGGCGCTTTTTCTCTCACTCTCTCGTATTGTAAATCAACAACGGGCATTCAATTACATTTTACCTATTTTTATGTTGTTTTATTTACTGAAAGTTACTCTGTACTTTTGCTACTTAAGGAACTTTTTTGTGGAGTACTTTTTCACTTTTACTTGAATAGCTATTTGGACTTTTACTTTTACTTGAGTAATATTTTGCAGAGGTACCAATACTTTTACTTAAGTAATATTTAGGGCTACTCTGCCCATATCTGTACTTAACTTACAACCAGCGGTTTGAACCACTTCAAGGGACGAAAAAAAAACGTAACTTTTTGTATTTTCCAGGGAGCAGAAGCAAAACCGCAAACTTTATTTTTTAATGTTCTCGAACAAGAATACGCTTTTAAAAATAATGTTAACCTGTTAATACCGGTTTCATTTCATTATGGGGATTTTGGGAAGCATATCGTTTCGAAGCCCTTACAACCCACAGAATACCCAACAATTGACGCACATCGCTAGACGTTGCATGGCATAACGTCTAGTGATGTGCGACGCGTGGACGATGCGTTGGTTCTGGCTCCCCAAGCTAGTAGAGTAACGCGACGCCATACTTACTGGTGGCACTTTGCACTCTTCGGACGGCATGTTAACCATGCGCGCTCCCGCTTGTAATAGTTAGGAAGCTGACGCTGTTGGACATAACCAATCTCTCAGATTTTTACATGGAAACATGTCATAGGCCACGCCGTGCACTAACCAGGTAAGGAACTTTCCATCCATCTATCTGTAGGTGTTGGTGATGAAGTACCATTATGTTGCTTGGTCACTACGGAGAACGGGGATCGTTCACCCGTTAATAATAATGAAGTATGACTATTATGTTACTTATAGGCTACAGAAATGCACCAAAATCGAATCACTTATTTCTTTCGTCATTTCCAACAACTGTGCAAAATATCATCCAGATCTGTGCTCACCTTTTTCAGGTATCCAGGGGACAAACCAACGCCACCGAAAACATAACCTGCTCCGCCCCGGGCGCAGGTAAAAAATTAAGTTTTGAACAACTCTCAACGGCGCGAAACATGCAGAGAACAACTTCATTTGGTGCCAGCTTCCACAACAACGGCATAAACGTAGTGGAATTTTAATGCTATTGCATTTACAGGGAACTGGAGGGCCCTTAGAACCTTTATCAGGCTCTGGTAATGGCCGTCAGGTGTCGAGCCACCGTATAGTGCTAGTAAAACGGAGCGATCGGCCAGAATCGCGCCCGGAAGAAGCACACGGACACGTACCTACGGCCACGTTTTGTTCATGGTTTCATTCTCTTCTCTGCTCTCACGTCTATTCTCTCCCTTGTTCTCTCTCTCTCTCTGCCTCTCTCGCCATTTCCCTCTCACCCATTATCTCTCTCTCTCATGCACTCCTTCTCTCTCTCTCCCCCCCATCTCTCCCACCACCGACCACATTGACTCATGTTACGTGTCTTAAACAACATTTTCCAGATTCTGGCTAAACTCACGCTCGGTAACACAAAACAACCTTTACACACGTGTGTGTGTGTTTTTACCTCCACCACACACACACACGCGCACACACAGCCACACGCACACACACGCACACCCCACCCACACACGCACACATGCACACCCACACACACAAGGCCATAATGGCCATTGTCTCACAGATGTCCGTGTTCGTGGTGCCAGTGGCCTAGCGGCTGGCGCGGTGTCTCCGTGATGCAAGCAGTGATGCCACTAAAACACAGACTGTGCCATCGTAGCGTCAGTAACGCATTACATTTACTCCGTTACAATTTTATGTGTGTACTTTTTTCACTTTTGGAGTACATTTTTCACAAGTTACTTCCTACTTTTACTCAAGTAAATTTGACATTTAAAAAAAATACTTTTTACTGAGATGTCAGCGATTCACTACTCGTTACAGCTGCCAATGGCAGCTGCTGCCATACAGGGCGCTCACCACGACCCATTGGGAGCAATTTGGGGTTCAGTGTCTTGCACAAGAACACTTTGGCATGGAGACTGTCAGAGTCGGGATTCGAACCTCCAACCTTTTGGTTTCCAACCCTCCAGTCATTGGAACGGCCGCTCTACCAACCGAGCTACAGCCACCCCACAGCCACCATCACATTTGCCTGTAATCAGCGATTATAGTATTTTTTTCACAATCGTTCCTTATCTTCACATTGACAATATTTCTTCAACTTGTAAATGTGCATGTAGCAGAGGAAACTGCAAGAAACCACACCTGCTTTCAAATTCAGCACCAATTTCTAATTGAGCATCGTGCACCGAAACAAGTCACAAAGCTAAAATTAAATGGAACAGTGGACATGATTAGTTGCTTTAATACGATAAAAAAATAAATGAGTTGGAATTCTTGTTAGACAGAGAAATGATGGTGTAGAATAATCCAGAATAAAACACTAACAGACTGGTTGTTGTGGTTTTTTTTTCATATTTACTGTAATGGATGATCATGTTACTGTTCTTCTCTTTGTAAAATGATCTGCCACAGCCCCACATGTTACAGTAAAGCTTTGTCAATATTACAATATTTGGAAAAAAAAAGGGAAAACCAAGCAGTCCTCTGGACGTTGTGGTCACAGTTACTTGCAAAAAGTAATCGGATTACTCCGATTCTGATTACAGACTCATCATTTCTCTAGCCTCGACGCGCACGACCAGAAGGATCACTTGGTCTGGATTAAGTAGCCTCGAAAAATGTATTAAAAAAAAAGTGTCAAATGAAGTTCAAATCACAGCAGTAGGCGTGATGAGTGGCATGGGGGCCACTAGTAGAAATAATTTGTTTTATTATTAAATGTAACGTAAATGAAGAGAATCATGGAACATTGTAACTAAATTGTAACTTGCTTTTTCGATTAATTTAACTTTCGGAAAACTGAGCCTTTTCCATGTTTCAAATCACCATATATAAAACCTTTAAAATATGATCATCGTCATTTTTCTGTCAGAACCATTTTAGTCAAGAAACGCAACAGAAGATTAAGAAGCAGCTCTTTTATTGAAATTAGAATTATCTTGGCGGTACGGCTCTGTTTGGGGGAACTCCCCTATTTCCATGAGTACCATGGAAAAGCACTAATTCAGCGAGCAGCAGCATTATTGTCAACTTAAACCCAGTGATTCTGAGTAAAATCTTTAAAGCCACTTCTCCACAACAAAAAAACTCAAGGCACAGTTTGGTGCATCTCAGTTAAGTTTAGTTCAGTTAAATGGGAACATGTTTCCACTGTTCTTAACGCGGTCACGAGGGGGTGGTGTCTAGTTTTTAAAAACTCAATTTTGTGGCTGCTGTAAGGGGGTAGGGGGGGATAAAGGTGTCGGCTCCCTACTGGTGCCTGCCATTGTTCTATTGATGCCTGCCAGACTGGGGAGGAGAGGGGGCATACGACCTCCTCATGTGATTGGCCAGCCACGTTGCGTCACCCCCTCGGAGTGTGACCAATCGGCGACCAGCAAACGTGGCCATGCACGGCCACATTCTGAACCCACAACTGAGTGGGTCCTGAAACCTGGCCGTTTCGCGCTCATGGAGCGCAAAACCTTAACTAAAACTGACTGTGTAGTCCGAGCTCTCAGCAGACGTTGACACAAAATATGGATTAGCTCAAGAAATTGTTGTGAACGCCAAACACAAGCTGCTCCTAAACACCCCACTAGTCCGCATTCCGCCGTCGTCAGGCTATAAAAAGACATTGTAAAAAATAAAATACATAGACAGTGATGTTTCCACATAATCCTCCGTGAAACCACTGAATTCCAAGGCTGTTCTTCGGGGAACATCCCAAGGCGCCTCACTAGCACAGCGTGCTCTCTTCAAACATGCAAGATAAAACATAAGTGATTGTGCACGGTGGCTGGATTAAACCCAGACAGGAAATACAGCGGGTGCTACTGTACACACACACACACACACACAGACACACACACAGACACACAAGCAGACACACTAGCAGACGGAGATGTAAGGAAATAATTATGTGATGAGCAGTGACGTCAGTAACAGGTTTGGATTCGAAAGACAGAGCAGAGCCTTTTCAGAAGATGGGGATTTCGGTAGATGAGGCAGAAAATTCTGACTTATGTTCTGAAATCAGAAGATGGAGATTTCGTGAGATGGGATTTCGGAACATTGAATGATTAATGATACAGAGACATAACCCACTTCCATACAATGAATAAGTAATGAGAAACCTTAATTTCCATAGTCAGGTTTGTATGCATGTCAGCACTTTGAAGCGATATTTCTTCCCAATTGGTATGTTCGGAACAGAAACAGAATTATAACGTTTATGGCTAGGAGGTCCACCAATAAATTGACATTCCCAGTCACATCATACACAACACTTTTTCCATGTTGGTGGTGGAGCAGGGGAAGGTGGTGGGTAGCAAAACAAAGCAGTACATGGTTTAGGAGCGGGTAGAATTTATAGGGTGTGCCGAAGCTGTCCATCTAATCGCTAGGGGAGAGAGTTAATCAGCTGAGGGGATACACCTGGATCAATTAGGAATGAATGAAGGGGAGGACAGCAAGCTTCTTAACTGTCATAGCCTGCTAGAAATGACGTTGTACTTTAAATATATACAGAAAACTAAGGTCACTTCCGACAGTTACTTCTGAGGTCTAAACTCTGCAAGTTGCTGACTTCATCTGGAACTGTGGGGCATGCTGGAGAACAGTGCTGTCGTTTCCATCCCGTGGCCCCTGTCGCGGAAAACGTGATGGGTGACATCTGGCCGCTCGCACGTTCTGTCACACGCAACATCCGTCACCGGGCGCTTGAGCGCTCTATTGTCAGTAATGTGCGCTCACAACTGTCAACATATATCAGACATGTCTAGAGAAAAAAAACCTGTTCCATAGGTGCTGCCGCTGCAAACCGTCACCGCGCTGCTTGCTGTCTCCAACCAAGAAAACTGTGTTTTGTTTTAGTTTTGTGGAATTTAAAGGTACCTTAAATGTAGTCATACATACATGTATAGTGCAAATCTTCCTCCGCATATAACCCATCTCTGAGGAGTAGTGGGCAACCGCGTGGGCAGCGCCCAGGGGCCAACTCCAGATTCTGAGCCGGTGGCGCTGAGTGGGAGCAGCATCAACCAGAGGTTCTTTTTTCCGCTGCGCCACTGGTGTTACCAGGGGCGAATGTTCTGCAGCCTGCAGGAGCGGCTGTGCGGTTCGCCGACGATCGCGCCGCTACAATTGGTGAAACGATTTCAGGTTATAACAGTGTGCAATAAAAAGAAATCGGCAGAGAATGTGCAGGTTCTAAAACAGTCTGGCTGCGAATTTTGTGTGAGTCAGAAAACAGACAAGATTTTTTTGTGTAAAGCGTCATGTAGCACATGTCAAAGGGGAGGAATGTGGAAAGGGGAGGAATGTGGAAAGGGGTTCCCTATGTTCCGAAATCCGCATGTTCAGAAAGGTTATGGGTTGTTTTAGGGGTTAGGGTTAGGGAAGGGGTTAACCTAAGCACCATAACCTTCTGAATCAAAAAACTGTAGGGTTTTTTTTTTTTTCAACTAAGGTGAGATCGAGATTGATCTCGATCTCCTCTCTCTTCTTTCCAGTCCTCCATTAAAGGAGTTCTGTAACCAATCACACATTACTGTCCTTAAATGGGCAATTAAGGTTGAAAGGTAGTTAGACCTGTGCTGCCCAGTAGCTCACTTGGTTAGGCAGAACGCTGGAAAGCACGCATATGCCTTAATGGCGCGGTGAGTCGGTGGATCGAGTATTTCCCGTATGTCTGCCCCCCCATCTTCACCTGTTTCCGCTAACCCTAATGAATAAAGCTTGGAAAAAACAGCCTGAATGGGCTGGAAAAAAACATTTAAAAAAAATCTAAATCTAAAAACAAAATCACTTTTGTGAAGCGTCTTGAGGCAACTTCGGCCGTGATTTTGGCGCTATATAAAAATCTGTTGAGTTGAGTTTTCTGTACATAGGGATTTCGGAACATAGGGTAGAAACGGTGAAAGGTTGACGGGGGGATGTGCGGGGTCTGGAGCACTAGGGAAGCCAAGGTCGGTCACGACGATCCTCTCCGCCGCCGAGCTGAAGTCACCGCGGAGCAGCGATTTTCTGCCGCATCCTCCCGGGAACCCGCTGAACTGGCACACCACTTCAAACAGTGAAACTAATGCATAAGTCATTGTTCATGGTTGCCAGATTAAAACCACAGAGAATGCTAAATTGTATAAATTATACACCCAGACCTTGATAGCGAGGTGTGGGAGAGAATGAAATGGGGTGGCCTGAAAAAAAAAAACCGACAAAAACACGGAGAAAAGGCCAAGATTTGTGTGAGGCGTGAGCATGCAATGTTGAAGACGTTTGGAACCGTGTGGAATGTTAAGCCACTTCTCCACTATAAGAAAACTCAAGGCCCAGTTTGGTACATCTCAGTTAAGTTCAGTTCAATGGGAACGTGTTTCCACTGTTCTTAACGCAGCCATGAGGGGGTGGTGTCTAGTTTCTAAAAACTCAGTTATGATACGCCAGTGCTCACCCCCACACCTGCGCGTGTGACACCCCTCCCGAATAAGACAAGTTCACAACACTGTGTGCTGTGGCCGCTGTAAGGGGGTGGATAAAGGTGGGTTTTTCTATGCTGTGTGAGTGTGTCTTCCTATGAAGTGTGTGTGTGTGTGTGTGTCTTCCTATGAATTGTGAGTGTGTGTTTGTATGCAGTGTGTGTGTGTGTGTGTGTCTTCCTACGAATTGTGTGTGTGTGTGTGTCTCTATGCAGTGTGTGTGTGTGTGTGTGTGTGTCTCCGTATGAAGTGTGTGTGTGTGTGTCTTCCTATGAAGTGTGTGTGTGTCTTCCTATGAAGTATGTGCGTCTTCCTGTGAAGTGTGTGTGTGTGTGTATGTGTGTGTGTGTCTGTGTGTGTGTCTTCCTATAAAGTGTGTGTCATCCTATGAAGTGTGTGTGTGTTTCAATGAAGTGTGTGTGTGTGTTTCTATGCAGTGTATGTGTGTCTTCCTATGAAGTGTGTGTGTGTGTCTTCCTATGAAGTGTGTGTGTGTGTGTGCGTGTGTTTCTATGCAGTGTGTGTGTGTGTGTGTGTGTGTGTGTATTAGCAGCCATTGGCTGCCAGTTCTGAGAGACAGATGCTGAGGACTCTCTCTCCACCATATGGTCCTGAGTGTGTGGGGATGACACGTATGTAGGTCTGAACGTTCGGGAATTCCTGCAGCAATACTGGATTTACACATAAGAGTGTAGGTGTGTGTGTGTGTGTGGTGTGTGTGTACATCTTTATGCTGCATTTCACGGCTGTGTATATGCATGTGTTCAAAGGAGGAGAGTAGTCTTCATCAACAGAACCCACCTTTCCTCACAGATTCTTCGCTGAACACTCCAGCAGACTATAAAAGTCATATTTTCAAAAAACTATGAAACATGACATGCATACGTACCATAGACTGTACATAAAAATGGACACCACGTTCGTTTTGATGTCCGTGCCTACTTCCGGGTTGATATGGGCCTCAGGCTGGTGGAGCCTAGTCTCAGAAAACCGAGCCCTATGGGAATTCCAATCCTATGGTACGTAATCTTAGCAGCGAGGTTTAACCTATTTAGAGATCTTTCCTAGTTGATTTTTTTAATGTATAGTGCCGGGATAATTATCGGTTAATTGTGTGAGAGGGGTTGGGGGGGGGGGGTCATAATTTCGTCAGATTTGGCGTTAATATTTTTTATTTCAGCTCCCATAGGATCCCATTCATTCTGACTCTGTCTCTCGTTGAACACACACACACACACACACATGTATAGAGGTGATTTGTGGTACTGTTTATCTTGGTCCACCTTATAGTGCGGTAAATACAGTAATCTTCACACCAGAATCTAGCTTTTACAATATTGGGAGATGTTACGTCTCTCTCTCTCTCTCTATCTCCCTTCCTCCCTCTCTCTCTATCTATCTCTATCTATCTCTATCTATCTCTATATCTATCTCTATATCTATCTCTATCTATCTCTATATCTATCTCTATATCTATCTCTATATCTATCTATCTCTATATCTCTCTCTCTCTCTCTCTCTCTCTCTCTCTCCCTCTCCATCTCTATATCTATCTATCTCTATATCTCTCTCTCTCTCTCTCTCTCTCTCTCTCTCTCTCTCTCTCTCTCTCTCTTTCCTTTTCTCT
>OMKY01236597.1:0-10254 GCA_900302395.1 Bregmaceros cantori | reverse complement strand
TATATATATATATATAGTGGCGAACCGTGAGCATTACAGCTGGGCCTTCACCTCAGCCCTCACTGCCAAAAAAAGTAATGAGTTGCGGGAAAAAACTGTGCAATGAGTTGAAAGTGATCAGTCATTTAAGAATGACTAGGATATTAACAAATGAACCATGATGACACTAACATTCTGGCACAAAAAACATTATCAACAGTAAAAGCGCAGTTTGCATGTAAAAATAAAATCAATCAGTAAAGTACTTATAAGAGGGTTCGAACCCAGAACCTTTGGTTCTGCAGGCAGTCACCACTCAGGCTGTACAGGTATGGAGCAGCCAGACCACTTTTAGTGGCTGGCTGATTGAGCTTATAACTAACACACAATCGCGGAATTACATATATACATCAATTTCATCCTATGTTTAAAACTTTCTACACCGAGGCTTATTTCATTAGGAAAACAACGCGTGAAATATATAAAGATGACAATATTATTGAAGAACATTGCACACTCGCCAATGTGCACTTGTGCAGCAGGCCAGCAATACAGTCCTATATGTTCATTGTTCCATTCCATTGCATCCGTTTAAAACGGACATATTAATGTATCCGTATTAAATTATTAGACATGTAATTTGACTCACTGGTGGTCCTTTGTGTTCAAATTAATCAAATAATTCAAAAGATAAATAAATCAAAACATTTGGGACCCGCTAATGTAAAAAAAAACAAAAAAAAACGTAAAGTAATGAGTGTTCCCAGATTCAATCCCAGGACGTTCCGTTTTGCAGACACACATAATCACACATAATACCACTGAGCCACTCAAGCTGTTGGAGTATGGGGTAACCAAACCACTTTAAGTGGCTCCAAACCTATTTCCTTAAACTAAGCATAACTGTTTAAACGTCACGCTTGCATGCCAACGCCTCTGCGTTCCGAAATTAATTTTTGCGTATCATTTGCCATGATGTAAAGAGCGATTCCAAAAAACGATCCACTTATTTTGTTACGGTCCCTCCAAAACCCTAACCCTAGCCTCAACGCAAACCCTAACAAAATAAGCAGATCGTTTTTGGGATTCAAACTTTATCGGAATGGAGTTATTTCGGAACGGCGAGTGCTGCCGTTTTAATGACTTTGTCAATAGTAACAAAGAGTAAACAGAGCTGGAATCCCACCAAACAGATGGGAGAGAGCCACTGATGAAGAAACGGTTCGCTCTAATTCACTGAGGACGTCACGGGATGTTATTAGGAACATTCCAGTGTACTGTGGCTGGGTCCTGTTAATGCAGCATTCCACATGACTTTAGCCATTCCTGAGGGGAATACGCTCGGACAGGAAGACCCCGATCACCAGAGGTCTTCTTTTACAAGAGGCGGGCGGGGAGGCAAGGGACTAGACCACCCGTTCGGGAAAGTCCAATGTTTGAGATTGTGTTTTTAACCTCAGTCCTGGAGGTTATGTTTTGGTTTTAGTCTGTGACTCTTAGCCAACAGCTGAGAATTCTAAACATTCTCAGTGGAACATGGAACATGGTAACGATCAGAGATGGCAAGTAACAAAGTACAATTTTGGGATTGTCCCAATATTGGCCACTGCCTAATGTGGGGCACATAAGCTCCTCCCTAAATTAATGAATGTCAGTGAAAACATGGTAAAAACAAACTATGGTAATGTGTCTAAGATTAAGTTCAACTGTTCATCTTTGGCAACTCACTGTCGTGGGACCTTAAGGCAGACTTATATAAGCCTGAATAAAAGTGATATTGGACTTCGTGCATGAGCCATAGTGTTTTGACAGAGTGAGAGAAAGACATAACTGTATCGTGTGTTCCGAAGAAGAAGAAACAGAGAGAGCCACACACACACACGCACATATACATACACACACTCCTCCATTCACAAACGGGTCGTCTATATTTCTCTCTCTCCCGCTGTTTGCTGCCGCTGCGACTCGCAAGTTCCCACTAGCGCTTCGGTGGTGCACGGCCAGACCGAAGAGACATTTGGTGTGTACAGTTGCAGAAGTATAATCCGGCCTTTAGGAAGCAGCAAAAAAGGGCCCACAATAGTACATATGTACATATGTATTTTACTTTTACTCTAGTAAGAAACCTGTGTACTTTTGCCATCTCTGGTAAAGACATGTTGGACCCAGCAAACTCTGGAGTGATCCACATAGCAGTGTTATGCATTGTGAATGCATGCAAGTTAAATTCATGGCACATTGATACATAGTACATGAATGAACCTGATGTCTTGCTTTAAGTGAATATTGGCCTCGCCGTCCCGGCCGGGCGCTGCCCCTGGTGGGGGTCGCGGGGCGGGGGCTGTGGAGGTATTTTTGGGGACCTTGTTCCCGTCATGTAGATGAAGCACGTAATTTATTAGTACATGGTTTGACAGAATGAACGGCATTCATAAATCCAGTATTTCCGCTTGTTGTATATACTTGCTGCCAAGCCAGGTCTATAATTTTACTGACAAATCCATTGCCTGTGTGTGTGTGTATGTGTGTACCCGTTTTTAACGAGTTGGGAAGGTTGTGGGCCAATTGTTGCTTTAATTGTATTGCTTTGTATTGTTGTGTTGCTGTGAAGCACTTTGAATTGCTCTGCATGAAAGGTGCTATAGATATATATATTTATATATTCATTTCATTTGAATATAGCACGAATAACACCTGTCCATGGCCAGAACCTGTCACCAGAGTGTCTGGAGGAAACCCACATAGACACAGGGAGAACATGTAAACTCCACATAGAATGTACCTTGGCAGGCTGGGATTCGAACCCAGGACTTTCTTATGGGAGCTGGCAGTGCTAACCACTACACTACTGTGCCACCTAGTGGGCCAAGTAAAGAAAAGTTGGTTGTATAGTTACTGGGTAGCTGGTTAAATGTTGTAAAGGATAGTGAATTAAGTGTAGTAAAGGGTAGTATGAAGTAAGTATTTTTACATACATTATCAACCAAATAGAGCTTTAGTTTACTTAAATGTGAACAAATTTCCCCTGCCAATGCCCATTCTCCGTTAAAGGAGTTCTCACATTAACAACCAATTTAAGTGATTACAAATTTGTAGGTATTTTTTCTTCTCTCTCATCCTCCATTAAAGGAGTTCTCTTAACAATTCTACTGTGCACAATGGAACAGGTCGAGCTCGGTAAAGGACATGGACAATCGGGGTGGGAACGGTGGTTAGGTAAACTTAAGCTAAAATCGAAACCCCAAATTTCTTCCGTGAAGCGCCTCGAGGCGGGGGGCACCCACCATTCTGAAATAATACATTCCTCTAAAGTTTGAATTCCAAAAACAATCCGCTTATTTTGTTAGGGTTAGGCTAGGGTTTTGGAGCGCCCTTAACAAAAAAAGCGGATTGTTTCTTGTATTCGCACTTTACATCACGGCAAATGATACGCGGCAGAGGCTTCAGAATGCAGGCCTTGAGGCAACCTCGGTTGAGATATTGGCGCTATACATCAATCTTGTGTGTTTATGTTTTTCAGGTGGTTGGAGGTAAGGGTCGCATGGAGCTGCTCCCAGGTGATAAAGACAACCTGGCTATCCAGACCCGCGGAGGACCAGACAAGCACGAGGTCACCGGCTGGGTGCTGGTGAGAGACCGTGCATCGTGCAGACACTAGAATCTCTAATGAAAATCCAGCTCCAGCTGCTATCTGGTCTTAGCAGGATGTAAATAACATCATCTCAGATAAATTAAAAATGTTTGACAACATTTTTTTTTTTTTAGAATTGCCCTGGGAGCCAGAAAAAATGTATTGCCATGCCGGATTTTGCCCGCAGGCCGCCAGTTGAATAGCCCTGTACTAGAGTCTAAATGTGTACGCTTTAATCTCTACGGTAATACAGCATGCTAACACACACCCCACTCTAAACTCAGTTGACAGCAACACGGAAAGATAACAACTTTGTTTTGCTGTGGGAATGTGGAGAGCGATGCCATGTTGATGTCTGAACTCTGTGTTTATCGGCACAAGGCCAGAGCCGCTAACAATGGTCTGTCTGTCTCATTTCATCTCTGCCGATGATAATAACTGCTCCCAGCTATCAGCTCTAAGTTCTAACACTGACTTTTGATGGATCGTGGATGAATTTCCTAACTGGGCATTCCAAGCTTGGCAGCATGCCACATGGCCCGAGGCCGGCTCCATTACATACACAGACTCAGAGCATGTCAAATAACTAGGCAGTGGCGTTCACCAGAGGCTCTATACCTTGGTCCGCTGTGGTAAAATGAATGGATGCTGTGTTTTATGTCTTTAAAGTCTCTGGTACAGGAAATCTGCTTCAGTCTAGATGTCCGCCGGTTTGGAACTTCAAAATTCCAATTCCAATTTGTAGAAGTCACAATGTGAATAGATGGAAAGATGACGACTATTATGTAAAAACGGACCATGGAAACCTTATTCTTAACTTTTATAGCAGGTGGATTTACTCTGCAACTCCAGGTCACCTGTATTTTCAATGGTGAGGTGCGTAGTTCCGCAATTCCACGATCAAATTCTGTGGATTCACGTAGGATGTGTCATTAATAAAAACGTGAGATACTAGTCTTATCATGTTTTCCCAACGAGTCACGGTTTGCCCAATACACTTTGGATCATTTCTCAATTCATCAAAAGTCATCTTAACAGGTTCGCCAATAATGAATGAAAGAAAGAAAGAAAGAAAGATTTCCGTTTGTATAGCGCTTTTCTACCACATAGTGGCGCTTTACAATGACCTCTCAATCACACATTCACACGCCAATGGTAGCTGCTGCCATACAAGGCGCTCGCCATGACCCATTGGGAGCAATTTGGGGTTCAGTGTCTTGCCCAAGGGTACTTTGGCATGGAGACTGTCGGAGGCGGGATTCGAACCACCAACCTTTTGGTTTTCAGCCCTCCAGTCATTGGAGCTACAGCCACCCCAGGATGGGGTGAGATGGACGAATCCCTTTTTTGGTGTTGGCAAATCATATCACTCGGCACGTAGTACATGCATACGATAATAATAGCAGCTGCACTCTGCACCGCAGACAAGGAGGTCAAGGAGATTATTCCCGGTGCTATTCACCAGACAGGCTTTTGGTTGGCCTTCGCCCACGTGAGATGCTTGTGGTGTTATTAGAGTATTATATATAATATTATTCTAACAATGTTCTGTAAAAGAAATCCTGTTGATTGTCCAGCCAGCTAGCAGTATTTTCAGAAATGGCTCAATCATGTTTTAAAGGCTTCAAAACTGTGAACACTCTGCCCCCGACTCCACAGATCTCTCCATTGACGGAGGACGAGGCAGGGGCCTATGAATGTCACGCCACCAACTCCAAGGGTGAGGCCTCGGCCTCGGGCAGCATCCACGTGGTGGCGTCCTTGGAAGACGTGCCCATCAAGACAGGTAGTTAATCATTGTGTGCCTGCGTAGTGTCTGGTTTTCTCTAAAGTGGTGTCCACACTAGAGTGAAAAACAGTGTCGTTTGCACCTATCATCCAGACTACGACGACGTTTTTGGGCCCAAAACGGGAAAACAAGTAAAACGCCTTCCAAATTCAATCAGTTTCGTTTTCATAGCCGTTTCGTTTTTCTTACCTGAGAGCCAGAGAGAGGTCGGGCTGCGCAAGGTGTGGGGAGTCAGGTATGTGGCTCATTGCTTCTCCGTCCAACCGCATACCTGATTCTCCCTCTGTGCGTGATCTAAATTCATTTGGCGAAGTTATTCATCATGATACTCGGGTTCATAAAGATACCAGCGAGTCTATGCAGAATGGGGTTGTTCCGTTCCGTTGCAAGCTTTTCTTTCCCAGCATGCAAATAACTTGTTCACTCCGGCGTACCTTTGGTCGAACACATCCGATGAGTCTTCACGTGTAAAGACTCGACATCTAACGTAAAGTCCCTAGTCAGTTAGTTGACGATGAAGAGGCAGATCACAGCACATTTGCACAACAAGCTACGAAGGCGTGTCTAATGCTGGGAACAAGTCATGTGTAGCGGGTGTGAAATGAACTGGGGGTTGCTGCAATAGGGCGTGACGCCACGGCTTGTCAGCGGCAGACATTTTGGTGGTATCACGTACGGTGAAGTATACGTATCAGACCGAGAAATGTTAGGGTTGAGGTTAAGTGAGATTCGAAATTCGGAATGGTGGGAACCCCCTCTGTGTGCGGTCACGGCTCCTGCCTGCCAGGTGTAATGATTCGACCCCGAGGCGCTGGTGTGCGAGCCGACCAGTCGTGTGTGGCGGTCAGAGGGTGGGAGCTGTGTCGACAGCAAGGTCGTTCTGCTGACTGTGACATGTTGACTGATTTCTCTCTCTCTCCCTCCCAGTGAACAAAGATGAAGAGCTGTAAGCTGCTGGTGACCTCTCCCACAACTAGCTTAGAATCTCACACTAAAATATAATAATAAGATGCAAACCACGCTTATATCATCTATAAGCTGAATACAGCTATAATGTAACCTATGCTTCACCACTACAATGCCATTCGGAATGGTCAATTTTTGAACTTTTTTTTTAAATCCTAAACCTAACTTTGTACATGGAATCTGTATGTGAGCTGGACCTAAAGTGTGTGTACCAATGTATTGTTGCCTTTGTATGGAACTGATTAATAAAATGTATCTCTCGTTCTGTTTGGAATGAGGGTGTTGTGTATTCATCATTTAAACTTCACTCGTTGCATCAATCGATGCCGCAATTAGTGAATTGGTGAAATGCTATAAAGCAGGGGTTCTTAACCTTTTTCACACAAGGACACCTCCCTCCCCTCCTGAGAGAGAGTGTGAGAGAGAGAGTGAAAGAGAAAGCGCGGGAGAGAGAGAAAGAGCCCAAGGGGTAGAGAGAGAGATATGACACCAACATATGCCAACAGTTCCCAACGGGTGTCGCTAAAGGCCAAGTTAATGTAATGAGTAGCGAATTGCTGACAACTCAGTAAAAAGTATTTTTTTTTCACTTCAAATTTACTTGTGTAAAAATAAAAAGTAACTTGTGAAAAATGTACTCAAAAAGTTTAAAAAGTACCAAAAAAATTGTAACGAGTAAAGTGAGTTAAAACGTCACTCTCAGCAGTGATCTTCTGCACGAAGAAGCTGGACTACAACACTGGACCTCTGCCTGACCTTCTGTAACGCCAGAATGTTGACAACGACACAACCAGAACCAAAACAACTGAAAGTACTTTTACTGTCTGGAGCAGAGATTGCCTTCATCTGCGCAAGTACATATCTTACATCTGTGTGTGCGCGTAGAGACGATACTAGGCCTCACGAGAAACACCCGTGGACCCCTACAGGCTGAGACGTGTTCAGCAAACACATCACATCATCTTTGGAGTAGTAGGAATGTGGCGTACTCACAAAGACCTATTTGTCTTCCGTCCACGGTTACTACACACCTCGACTGCTGACACACAGGGTCACAAGTTGAAACCATAATCTCATGACTTTAAATAGAACATGAATGAAATTCAACTGATGTCAGCTGGGGGTGGCTGTAGCTCGGTGGGCAGAGTGGCCGTTCCAATGACTCAGGGCTGAAAACCAAAAGGTTGGTGGTTTGAATCCCGCCTCTGACAGTCTCCATGCCAAAATGTCCTTGGGCAACACACTGAACCCCAAATTGCCCAAATTCTGTTCATTTTAGGCTTCCTTGAACCGGTTCGGAGCCCTGGCACCCACCATTTTGAAATAACTCCATTCTGATAAGGTTTGAATCAGAGTCTGATTTTCACGAACCGTGCCCACCCGTACCTGTTATACTTCATTCTAGATCTGCCCAGTTACCCGCCTGAATTTAAATTTAAGATCTGTGTTCGTGACCATGTTCACCCACGCACTGGATGTTCCGACCGGCCCGAGCCCGTTTGGGTCAGTTTTGGAGGGACCCTAACAATTAACATCATGGCAAATGATACGCCATGTATATGCATAATTAGTTTCGGTATGCAGAGGCTTCGGAATGCTGGCGTGTAACTCTCTTCAACCCAGAGCCAACTTAGTGTTTCAGCACGCAGACAGTAGAAATAACACAACAGACTAGCGAATATAAAAGCCTTGACTGACTAAATTACATTTTGGACCTCCGATGAAAATGTGGGTGTTTAAGATATTGAAGGGCTAAAATTTTTGTTTCTGAATTCAAGACATTTTTGGACCCCATGGGCAGAGTTGAGCAGTAAAGCATTACATTTACCCCGTTACATTTTGTGTGTGTGCTTTTTTTTTTACTTTTAGAGTACATTTTTCACAGGTTACTTTTTACTTTTACTCGAGTAAATTTGAGGTGAATGGTCAATTTGGGAGCATGCACGCCAAACACGAGAGTAGGGTTCCTTGATTTGAGGTCGGATGCGGGCAGTTATGGTGCTGACCCAATGTCACATAATCACATATCCAACTGGCGTTCGTATTTCCGTATTCCAAAAGAACCACTGCGTATTGTACTGTTCAGTTAATTTATTAAACTTTTGACAAATAAATAACAAAGCCCATCTATGTCCGCCTAGAGGTCGTAATCCGTTATCCATTGCCGTTGAATAACTGTTGCTCCCACTATGCAATCATTTCTTATAAGCGCACCTGTGCTGTCAAGCGCAGCCGGTGCAATCTGTGATGGTGAGCCGTCAATCAACATGAACGACTAAATATTGTAACGAAAGGTTGTCCCCTCGTGGAAGAGCTGGGAATGGGGGAACTCACATTCGTTCGGACTCTTATTTAAGGGCCGCGCCGGTGCAGGCTGAGACACCAACGGTGTCAGACCAGAATGCACCGCGCTGGTGCATCTCATTACACTGCCCCCTCCCGACATGCCGAGGTTCGTTCGGACTCTATTTAAGGGCCGCGCCGGTGCAGGCTGAGACACCCCAACGGTGTCAGACCAGCATGCACCGCGCTGGTGCATCTCATTACAATATATATATATAAACTCTATTGTAAAGTGTCCACTATTCAGATATTCATAAAAGTTATCAATTATTTTCCCAAGTAACAAAATGTTAATTAAAATATATTATTCCAGAGCCGTATTCTTATTCTGTACTTTCGCTACTTAAACAACTTTTTTGTGGAGTACTGAGAGCTGAGACAAAGGGGTCAGGGCTGTTTGGTATACCTTCAGCTACTAGCTAAAGGCAGGGAGGCCGTTGCGCGTCGCCATTATGAGATCATGTATGGGTCCCACACCACCATATTACACCCGTACCCAACCACCAAGAATCCTTTAAGAAATTGTCATAAAAATAGTTACTCAAGTAAAAGTAAAAAAAGTACTCGGAGCGAGAGCGCCCAAGAGAGACCAAGAGCGCCCAAAAGAGAGAGAGACCAAGAGAGAGAGATGGAGAAAGAGAGAGCAAGAGTGCACGCGAGAGAGAGCCCGGGAGAGAAAAAGAGTGCGAAAGAAAGCGCCCGAGGGGGAGAGAGAGATATGAGACATCAACATATTTGCAAGGGTGTCGCTTAACACCAAGTTAATGTAACAAGTAGCAAATTGCTCACATCTCAGTAAAAAGTTTTTTCTTTCACCTCAAAGTTACTTGCGTAAAAGTAGAAAGTAACTTGTGAAAAATGTACTCCAAAAGTAAAAAAGTACAGACAAAATTTGTAATGGAGTAAATGTAATGCGTTACTGCCCATCTCTGCCAGCACCACTGGAAGTTGGGGGCGCCAAATCTGGCACGACCTCCTGTGAAAGGAGGTAATTAGTTACTAGTCAACCAGGCAGTGACCATGAACTGTGGCGAGTGATTCGTTATCCCTGTGAGGAATGCATGGCAGACACGGCTCCCGACGAGGCAAGGCTAGAAGATCTGTTTGGCTGCAAACAGGAGCCATTCATCTTCTCCCTCAGACGACACGTCAAGCATGCTGCATATCAGGCCGAGATAATCAGCAGCCAGAGTCAGGTGTTCCTGTTGACTAGGAGTCTATTCAAACAATAACAGCTGGCTCTCAGGACTCTCAAATAAAAGTGAGGGGCTTCAGAATGAGGGGTCGAGATGCAGAGATGGGCAGTAACGCATTACATTTACTCTGTTAAATTTGTTGTGTCCTTTTTTTAATTTGAGTAAATTTTTCACAAGTTACTTTCTTTTACTTGAGTAAATTTGAGGTGAAAAAAAATTACTTTTTTCTGAGATGTCTGCAATTCGCTACTGGTTACATAACTCTCTCCCTCTCAGGCGTGCTCTCTTCGCTTCCTCGCTCACGCCGACTCTCTCAGTCTCGGCCTCGTGCACTCTCGCTCTGTCCCTCC